>JZLH01S0021623.1:3942-15886 GCA_001188425.1 Eucidaris tribuloides | reverse complement strand
GTCTTTATCCCAAATGTCCAATCAAGATCAAATTAGATACATCGACAGAATGAAATATTTGTATTCCGAGTATCAACCTGATCCACATCGTGCTTTTATGCCCTCAATCACTTTTTGATATGTCAGAGAGTAATGATAAATGCAAATACTATATCCCCGGACTATATCTTATATTACACTACACCGTGCCGAGAATAAAAACACCAGTTTGGCAATTTTGAAGTCTAATATATGTGCCTATTTTGAATAATTATACTTGTATAACATCCGAGGCAAAGAGTAATGAATTTGGCGCACGACAGTCTACTCCATTTTGTTAAAGCGATATCACAAGCATACCAAGTAAGTGTGAAGACCTTTAAACTCCCATTTTGCCGCGGCTCCGTGCCGCGGTGCATAGGTTAAGCGTATCCCCACGCAGGAACACTTGCACCTGTTATTTGAATACAGCTTGACGTATACGGTTTCATCAATAGCACCGTGAATGAACTACATACGCGAACATCTGGTTAAACAATCCATGGCATATGAAATATTGAACTGACAATGTACGCCGTGTCGTGAAAGGACCTGTGTGGCATTTCAAAACATCGGGGAACAATAGCTACCGATCCGTGGAATTTTATTTTGGTAGTATTAAACTAATTAACATACCATAATTACATATTTGTGGCATGCACTACAGGCAGTACAATTTACGCCTTGTTTTGCAAACGTTTACATTTTGAGAGGGGTTTTTTCCCCTTCATCGTTGAAACACACAGTAGAGATTTACGTCATTATAATACCATGTGATTACCCTAAGTAACGATGTCATAGATGCCGAAATAATATATATCGATAGGCTAAATCATTTAATAAGCTGTTAATACGAGCATTGATGTTTATATCATCAATGTACGTGGTACGCATTCTGCAAGTGAATTATTGCGGCTAGTTTTCTAAATACCTGTATATCTTTTCAGTATATTCCTGCTGGATCTCCGATCTACCTGTCCCAACCATATTGCTACATGTGTTTATGACTGTAGGCATATATGTTTGTGTGATATTTATCTATAAATCTATCATTAATGTACACATATATCTACAGAGCGAATAATTTATCAGACTTGCTCAAATTTTAGTCATGGTATACCTATTTCTCAGACTACATGTCGTCATGTTTATCGCAGTGTACCGGTAAATATATTAGTCCCTTCTTGTCCAACTGGAGAATGCTCACCTTTTCCTGCTTTAGTTACATCAGTGGCGACAAACGATCTTTTTAACATAGAGAACACACGTTTACGGCGGGTTTTCATTGCCAAAAGGCATAAACCCATTCGAGATCTATAGCGAGAACCATGCACTCTGTAATGTTATGTGCCAAAAGTTCACAACATATTTCAGTCCCTTTTCAATAGTCTTGAATGTGTCCAACTAATTATTTTCTGTTAAGAGCTTGATATCAATTTCAACAACCACATCAATACCGTGGTTTCGAAATAGGGAATAGGCCTTATTTCTTAACGCTACATAATCAGTCAATGCTTCCATCTTTTTATCCATCCATCCATCCATCCATCTGTTTATCCATGACTCTATCAGCTCTTCCAATTGATATTTCTATTTCTATATAATTCTTACGTATATGACCGATGTAACCTTGCGAGAACATCATGGCACAAAATGATAATTGTCGGAAGTGAGTTGAAGCTTAAAGATCGGTGAAATGGCAGAAATAACTGCTCGGGCGGAACACCGATTTATTCAAACTTGGTTGAGCAATAGCGAGAAATATCACAACCAATGCGGTCTTCAATATCAAGCCTGTGTGTTATTTTTCATTGCCATCTTACCATGCGATATATATGCCCCCGTGAAAACCCCGACATCTTATGAAATTTTACAACGATATAGGCCTACAAACATTATTTACCAAATATATATATATATATATAATTTTTTCTTTTTCTAAAAACCCGATAGATAACACTATATAATAATATAACTATATATGTGTATAATTTGGTGCGTGTGTGTGTATGTATATAAAATATATATTAATACATGTACACATACATGTGTGTATGTATATGTAAACTATAATACACACATATTCTATAATATAATGTAAATCAGGGTTCAAATAAAATAGAATTATTCTATTCTTGTGAAGAGAAAACGGTATACGTTTGACACCTATGAAACCGTTTCCGTGTTGTATATTTGGTGTTTACCAAATTGATAATGCCATTTAATAAAGCATGCACTTTTTAAAACATGTTATCTGTAATGTTTATGAACCTAGATTATCCTTGACCAATATAATTTATATATATGGGCCTGGGTTAACTATAGGTCTATGATCAAAGAGTATACGTTGCAGAAATCAATAAGCCAGCGAGCTCACTAATGCGTGACCTAAAGGTTCTTCAGCTGCTTGGTCATGGCATTTTGAATTGCAGTAATATTTCTCTTACTTGGCTCTTCTCTTCTAGATTATAACTTCTTAAATGTATAGATTTTCTCCTCTAATCTGTTTTGCCGCTGTGCTGCAAGTACCTTACCTAGGTAAGGTCGCAACTTCCATGCATTTCCACTATTATCCTAGGGTCAAATTAACTAAGTAACCCTCCTTACAAATACATTACTTCAAATAACACGTTCCGAAAATGGAAGCATACATGTATGAACGATTTTTAGATTCATTTCAGTGGCCCTCATTTAAACGTTCACAGAATTAATAGATTTGATAAACGACAATCATCTGAATTATGAACATAAACTATCAGTGGTCATGCGCTTGGAGGAAAAAAATGTTGTTGTTTTTTGTCTTGGAAACCCAAGTCGAGTTCCGTATGATAATCTCAAGGCTCACTAGTGTTATAACTTAAGTAATCATGACAATCAGTAATTTCAAACATTACTGATATCAAGTCTTCGTAAATGTTGGTGAAGTCATTGTTGAATCTGATGTATTTTACATACTTATCAAGCATATTTGGTGTATCTAGGTTCCCATCAATATCAGAATATTCGAAGAAATGCGTTGTTTTAAACACTTTAGTTTGAGTTACTTAATTGAGAAGAGATTTATATCTTTAACTTAAAACTTAAATTCGCATTTTTTGTCAGTACAATAAGAATATATATTTGATAAGGAATGATTTTAATTCAAGAGGACGTCTTATACTGTTAACACAGTGATATTCTATATTAAACACAAATTTACGTTTGATTTTTGTAATTGTATTGAACAGGTTAATTGCTAACGTGGTTTTTTTTTTGGGGGGGGGAGGGAGGGTAGAAATTAAATTTCAAAATACCAAAACCACTGTACAGTCAGTAAGAAAAATGTGTTTTTGTTAATTCTCGTTCTTTTTGGTAGAGGGAAGTCAGAGCGTCATATTGCTTAAAAACACACATTTTTTTCATATTTTAGTCATCAGATAAACAATTGTAGAACTATATCTTTCATGAATATTTCGAAGGCAATTCCCACCCGTAACCTGACCAATTTCCTCACGAAATCCCACTGTGTGTCACTCTGGCTTTTAAATTTACTTCTAATATGAAGGAAGCAAGAGGTTTTGCCTGGCGGTGATAGCTCACATGCAGAGCCCTGCTGAAAGCCTTTCATTATACAAACAGCGTCCAGAGATGTTCCTCACGCAGTCCCATGCATGCATCTTTAGTGTGAGATTTCGCATGTGTATCGATAACGCAACTAAATATCATCCGCGCATCAGAAGGTGTTCGGGAGATCAACACAACGACATTTTATAATGTGACAAGTGTATGACTATCGCCATGACCTGCATAATCCTACATCCTCGTGAGCTTTGGAGGCGTTAAGACATAATTGCTTGACCTATATACTTTCTGAAAAAACCCGAAAACGTGAAATGCGCGGTATGACAAGCGACTGAGTAATACCATAATTAAAATTTAAATGAATAGTGCCTGACAATCCACTTCGTTTTCCTGCGAAACTTGCTAATCGACAACCACGCAAAATTTTCAAATAATACGAAAATAAATAAGCCGTGGGGAATTCTTTAGTCTTCTGGGTTAGGTGATGACCTGCTATTTTGTGTGTGTCGTAATATGAATGCCTTTTATCAATTGCAATTTTTCGCACTTTCAAATTGCAGTAAGAAATATGTTATCGCAGTGAATGTCATGCTGCCATGAAATGTAAAGTCAAGTAAACATTTGTTGCTATTTGTAGCTCATTTACGAACCTGATTAGCAATGGAGTTCATGCTACGTATGGATATCATAATTATTTATATTTAGATTAATTAGAACATGACTCCATTTAATATCGATTGGAAAAACACATAAATGAAGGTCAATGCCATATTGATCAAAATTCAAGTGTTTCACTGGTAATGATCTCAAACAAATACATAAAATATGTTAGTCGTGAGAAAAAATTTGACTTGCTCGTAATTAACAGGGTTTTTTTTTCCTCTGAGACTGGAACAATTTAATACTGGAATAAAACATCTTGAAGATATATAATAAGATAAGAAATACTGAATGTGGTGATGTAAAAATACGGATTAGTCCTATTTTAAATCGCGGATGGGTGCAAGTACATTCTATTTATGAAATTTGCAATTACAAGTACAAGTACGTGACATTCAATTATTATCATACTTACACGGTTACAAGAAAAAAATACTCCCATTATGATTATGAATTTCAATTTAAGTTTATCCTTCTTGGTAATAGTAAAGTAAATGTTCGGTTCCTAGTGAGTGTGCGTGTGTGTGTGTGTGTGTGTGTGTGTGTGTGTGTGTGTGTGTGTGTGTGTGTGTGTGTGTGTGTGTGTGTGTGTTTATTTGTATATTTGTGTGCGTATATGTGTTTGTGTGTGTTTTATATGTGCGTGTATGTGTGTGTGACTGTATATATGTATATGTTTGTATGTGCGTGTGCGTTTGAGTGTGTTTTACTTATAAAGTTGTATGTATATACTGGGTTAGAACATTTACGAATTCATAATACATCTCCCCGTGTCCCAAAATGGTCGGATGATTCAAAGTTGACGATGTCATGTCTGCGAAACATTGGCTGCCTTCTTCCACGAAATATGTTAATTTAATAAAAAGAACACGTTCAATATTGGTCTGGCCTTTCGTCATTGTATATAATATGAAACTGTCCTGAAACCTGTCACGCTCGTCATATTTACAAGTAAAGATGAATTTACTCCAGTGTGGCTACTACCAGTTTCCTACTTTATTTACCAATCATCAGACCATTGACAAGGAGTTGGTGTAACACAAATAAATAACAGCATAGAGATAATATGTGAACATCCAGTATATCTAACCCTAACCCTAGATATTGAGCAATCTTCACACACACACACACGCGCGCGCGCGCGCGCGCGCGCGCACGCACACCAATATATGGGCAGTTCCACGCGAAAGTGGACAAACCCAAAACTTCATAAAAATGCTTTATCTCAAATCATTTTACATTTCAGTGGTTTCATTGCCTATGAATTATAAAGAAGTGATGGGGGTCATCATTTCTGCCCCAAATTTTGGTTCTTGAAAGCCATCTTCTAGGAGAAACAGCAACAGTACACAGAATGCTATATGTGGGACTACATATGAAAAATTCTCAGTTTTTTACAAAAAATAGCAAAATAACAATTTTTTCAGCAGTTTTTTCCTTCAAATAGTGTGAAGCATCTTAAAGTACAATGATAACTGTGTTGCTTTTCCAACAAAAGTCTATTAACTTGAAGATATTATCAGAATAATCCTGATGTCATTCCGTTACCAAACGTTAATCCACTAATTGACCTGTAATTAATTAGTAAAATTGGAAAATGCTTAGTTTCATGAATCAAATTATATGTAAGACTCCAATTTCAAAATTTAGCACCTTTAAAACACAGTTGAATCATATAATTCACAGAGTTTTGGAAAAACATCTATCTTGTGAAAAACCATGTCTCTTTTAGCGTCATTCCGTTACCAAGCTCATTATTATGCAAGATTCATTAACGGAAATGATTTTGTTGAAAAAAATGAAAGAAATTGTGTAAACTAGTAATATGCATAGAATTGGGTAGCATATTTGACATTGTAATAATGACTTTTTGTTTTAGTGTAAGAAAGTCCAAAAAATGAGTCTGACTGTCATTCCGTTACCATGGAACTGCCCATATATATATATGTATATATAGATATGTTTATATATATATCAAAACCTGGATATTTATATATTATTCTAATTTGTGTTTATTGCACTGGAGAATCACGCTTCTCATCCTCCATCCATTATCATACTTCTGCAAAACAAGGATCTGAATGATAAAACCCTCTTTATACAAGTAATTTCCAATATTGACCACTTTTTGTTCTCATAACTCGAATCTGCACTAGACACCTAGACTTAACACCTTTACTATGAGGATTAACGCTTCTTTACTACCAAATGTATAACATTGGGGATTGGTTATTCACTCCAAATTCAGTTTGCATAATATTCGTAAATACTTACAAACATTAAAACGACAACATACAAGTACTTAATTTTATCAGATAAGCTGCTATTTATTAAAATAGTGCGCTGTGTAAATGTATACATTTATAAATCTAAAGTGTACATTATGCAATATTCCCAAATCTATTTCGTTAAGCGTATCAACACACTATACACATAGTGTTATCAACGTTTGTTTTCCACGTGGAATGAGAAAAAGTAGATAATGCTATGGATCAGAGATGGATTAATCCTCCCAATACCAATGCAATAAGTGTGGTGCCGAAACGCTTAAACATTCTCATGGAAGAAACGAATAAGCCTGCAACTACCATCTGTTCACACATGGTCAAATGAAGGTATACATGTCACATTAGATTTGCCATCTCGCAAAAGAAATGTGGTTCCACGTAAATGCTACTCGCAAATTGCTGTAGGTGAAGGCGACCTGAGATAGTTGACCCTGACGTTAACTCGTCATTAATCGATGAGATATACTATCTTCTCTGGAGAAACGATTAGCGACAACTGGCGTAAAGCAATAACAGTATCATGGATGCTTTTCAAAATAATGGATTGCAATTTGCTGCCATGCAAAATGTTATGCGGAAATGGCGTACAGAGCGATATGTTTCGCAAACAGGTGATGTTTAGTTGTAGCATCATCAACATTATATATACAAATGGCATGTGTGCACACACTACACACAACACCACACACACACACACACACACACACACACACACACACACACACACACACACACACACACACACACACACACACACACACACACACACACACACACACACACACACACACACACACACACACACACACAAAGAAAAAACGAACACAAACAAACATGTACACATCCATACGAAAACTCCAACTTCTAAACTATATGTTCCAAAAATAATGGGCTCTGGTATAGTGTTAATAATGCATTAAGCTAAATATAGGGCAGGATTTAAAATTGAGAGAGCAATCCGTATGTTCAAATTCAAATTCAAATTTTATTTCAATTCCAGGATTTAAAAATGTATTGTGTAACAGAAAAATTATATAAAACAACATGATATGACAATTTCAAAATAATGTGGAATTGGGTTATACTGCACTGATAACACGTCACAACGTTCTGAAGAGGCAGTATTCTTGAGACAAAAATGTTTACGCGAAGATAATTATAAGGAAAGGTACATTGCAATTACATAATTGCAAACAAACAATCATAATGGTGAGATGAAAAGAGGTACAGTATTGGTATAAGCGGGATAAGTTATGGCCACTCATAACTGTTCTTTAAATGTACAGTGGCGACCAAAAGTATCGTCACGTTCCGAACGGCTACAAACGTGATTCCAACAAAGGAATTCGTTTCAATAAACGCAAGGCACGCATTTACTACGCTGACTTTGAGTTTCATCGTGTTTGAACATCGTTTCATGATACGCGTTTCAGTAAACGCGTTTGGAACATGACGATACTTTCGGTCGCTAATGTACTTTACTTTATCGATGCGACTCGACGTTTTATCCAGTTTACCTTTGCAATATTTCCTACTTTGCAAGTGTAAATTTTCGGAATTTTCCATTAATCGTCTGCCATGAGACCACATTACGGAGCAAAGATAAATGTGACCTTGATTTGGACCCTGTCAAAAGTAAGCACCAAGAGAATGATCAAAAGCAAATTGTGGCGTCACTGACGTGCAATATTTATGTATTACTTTGTTCCTCGAAAAAAAATACTACGGAGCAGAAGAATTAATTCAGTGAGGAACGTGGTTCGAATTGAAATGATACTGCATTTATTTTGCTCTGCAATTTTTGCATTCTTGAAGATTATAAACGTGTTGTTTCGTAAACACAATTCTTTCGACAAATGAACAGAAAGTGATTAGAATTTCGTTTATTTAGTGGTTGTACGTTATCATCAATTGTGTTCGTCTGAGAATTCCAATTGCTGTATATAACCTGGTTAAAAAACGGCACTCTGATAAATGTAGCAAACGGGTGTGTCAGATTTGTGTTACATTGATTTCGATTTTGTGGCACTGTTCTTTCTTCCTCGATTTACGTTTGGACTCTTCCTTATCTTTGTTCGCAAATGTCAAAATAATATTTATAGCATTCAACGAAAGTCTTCCTTGGTTCCAAATCTTAACCACCGGGATTTTATCTGCCGGTAATATGTATGTCTGATCCTGGATTATGGAATCCGTGTATGACATATACAGGCATACAAGAGGATATATGGAACTGTGAACGGTATAAGGCAAAGCATTCTTGCTATGTGTCATAAACACCTGCGCCTACTTGTACATATAGTGAAGGTTATTTTTGAACGCATTTAACGGACACCTCAAGGCAAATCTGACACATTTATAAGTCTACATTATTGCAACATTATTGAGAAAAAAGGTTAATGTTAAGAGTAAACCATATAGGTACAGTATTTCAATTTGTGTGTGCCTGTGTATAAAGGAATTGTGAGTATTTTATGCAAAATAAGTCTGCATATACGTAGGAATAATCATTGTTGTACTCGATTTACACACCTGAACGGCTGAATGATAGTCGAATGTCAGATGATATATCAAATATATTTAGAAAGTATGCATGCATTAATAATATAAGTATCTGAACAGCCTTTCTGCTGTAATACCGTTCAGTTAGTTTGCAGATTCAAAGTAAAATTTGTATGCCTGAATTAAACAAGTGGCGTTCCAAATATCACTGATACATCAAAAAGGTAAATGCTAGTCACGGATTGTTATTTTTTAACACTAGATGACACACTACACCGAATAAATATTATGCAGTGAGTAGATTGGTAGCTAACTTCATACATAGTGAAACATTAATCACACCTGCAATATATATTATAAATGTAAAATAATGAAAATCAGAAACGTTTCCACTTTTCCGGCTTCACACCGAGGGGAAGTTATACCACATCATGCAGTAAACGTTATCTAGCATGGAAAGGTACCGATGACTGCATACGTTGAAGTCGAGGCCCTTATTTAAACGATAATTTACCGATAATCGATATCATTACTCCATCCTGCAGCTCGCGTTACGCTAAAAAACTACTTTAGGTGATTGATTAGCTTTGAAGGCGAGTGCTGATGTATAGAGTGTCAAACCGCGCTGGGCTTATGATAATTTTCCTTTAAGGAAAACCACGTGATGTGGCGGAGAAATGCATTCCACTGAGAACGGAACTTTGTCATACAGTGTTTGAAGCTGCACATGATGACAGTGTTGGTTAATACGTCGCATTATTTTCGTATCATTATCATGAAAGCCTGAGATAATACGAAATGCATCATACATATTTGGAGTCCCAGAGAAGCACTTTGCTATCATCGACTTATATCTGGAAAGAGAGGGGGGCTTTAAGTGAGTCCTCAAAGATGAGCTGCTTTCATTTTTGTTGACAAACTTATCTATTTTTGTCGTGTGAGCTAATGCGTTATGCATTAGGCCGATCAAAAATTCGGGAGCTTCGTTTTTCTGATTACGTTCTCATTTAGTCTCAAAGTGCTTGCGACAATCGCTTCCACAGCAAATCACATATCGCAATAATTGCTTCGTCCCTATAATCACATTATCGTTGAGTAATGTGATAAATATACATAATTCACTGGCCTAATTTTTGCAGAGCAACTGTTTTCCCCGTTGAATAATAATGTGACACCTCTGCCAGTCATGCAGCGGGCTGTTCTCTCGTAACACATGATCATGACATTCGTATCGTATCTCATTCGCAACATGTGTTGCTATTTACCTACATTACACCCAATCATTTGAACGTGCTTGCAATACGAAATGTTGTCTAGTTGATACCTTATTTCCAGTCATAATACCCTGTGCAACGCGATGAAACGAAAGCAATGATATGGGAAGTTAGGGGAGGGGGCAAAAAGGTTAGAAGATTACATCCATACATCTTTCATGTCATTTTATCAATTTTCTGCAAACATGAACGAATAATTTATTAACTTGACACATACATGAAAGAATATAAACCAATCAAACCATCCATGGACATGCTACAGTAACATTTTGTGAATACTGATTAAAATCGGTAATTTATGACAATCTATTAAACAGTATAAAGTATAGCAGACATTGCCGCTGTATTATCTCAATCTGGCATTCTACCAACTTCTTTAAACTACACAAAGTTATTCGGACACACCACCAAGGACACTTACACACATACATACAAACACACACACACTTACACACATACACACACTCACACACACACACACACACACACACACACACACACACACACTACACACACACACACACTCACACACACACACACACACACACACACACACACACACACACACACACACACACACACACACACACACACACACACACACACACACTATTTCAAAGACTTTATATGCAGTTCATCCCAAATAATTTGAAAAAAAAGAATTAAACCATTTCCCCCATTGTTTCGTACATGTAATTCCAGGTAACTTAACTGCCGTTCATATAGGTCCATCGTCTGTCGCGGATGCCGATTTCGGAGACACACCGGGGATTAAGAGAGTGAAATTAAATCAAAATCTGATTTGGTCATCAAATTTTTTTTACCTCGTAACCTTATAACTCATAAAAAGTATTGTGTGTTATGATTTAAATTGAATTTTCTATCATAGTTTGAATTGCAATAGAATAAAATAATATGAAATATAATCAAATAACGTGAATAGCACGCAGGCCGCCAGTGGAATTAAAACGTCATAATTTTGCAGTCATAANGTTTTCGATATTTAAATTGACACACACACACACACACACACACACACACACACACACACACACACACACACACACACACACACACACACACACACACACACACACATACACATATGCGCCCACGTACACCCACATGTCATATTATTACGTTTTCCACAAAATTATATAAACAAATGCATCTATGAAGTATGTGTCCATGATAAAGATTCGTACCAGAAAAATATTGCTCAAATCAACTTATTATGCATGCTGGAGATGTAGATATCAAATCAAGGACATATGACGGTTCCATAAATATTAGAAACCTCTTTAGAAATGTAAGCGTGTGGAAATTATACTGAGGAAATGAATTTCTTTGCATAATTTTCATCCAAATATCCATCCCATTTACTGTTTCTATTTTAGCTGTCATTCTCTCACTCTGATTGGTCCGTATAGTGACCCATCATTTAATTAATACTCTGTTTACATCGTAATATTTGACGTAAGCCATGAATCACAATGTTCATCATAGTTGGACATCTTCGTTTTCGAGACGTCATTTCGTCCTCCATGGGTGGGGTACGTTCCTCCGAGAGTATGGCGGGGGATGGGTTATTTGGTCCGTGTGTTTCTTTGTTTAAGGGGCAGCTGTTGGTCTATGTTGTAG
>JZLH01S0021601.1:41299-54663 GCA_001188425.1 Eucidaris tribuloides | reverse complement strand
CGATGTGCTGCACTCATTCAGAGCCAGGGAGGACAAACAAGATATTGAACTGATTTTGATTAGTCAAGATACTGAAATTTGAACCTTTTTTTCATTGACTAATTTTTATTAAAAAATCCAGTGGAATAGTGATGTAGTCAAGATGGACAATTTTCTTTTCTTTTCAAAGTGACATTTAACTTTAATTTTTGTCGTTCAATGGATCTTACGCCACATAAACTTTCATAACTGAATGACTGACTGCTCCACTTCTTGCATTTTTTTTACTGACCTTGCTATTGTTTAATGCATTTTATCAGCCATGCATGACTGCTCACATGTTAACTTCATGTCATACTGGAAGTGGAATAATGTCTGGTCATATTGATATACAATAATGTACCTTTTAATAAAAATGTATATGGAATATTTTAACTTTTATAAGTGTCCAAGAACTTTTTTTGCCGAGTGTATTATGCTTGGCGGTTGTGTTCTGGGCCTCGTCGATTGATTGTTTCAAATAGTGTATAAACTGTCAACCATTCGTCATATTCCCATAAAATGGTAAGATAAACGATCATGACAAACATGTAAATCGGCCTGGCAAAGTCAATTTCACATTAGTTCTCAAAGTTTTTCGTTATAATCCAATGTCCTTAAGCGGTCGAGTATTGATTGTGACATGGAAATGCTACATATAGGTGGATTGATGCTGATTGGAAAGTATTTTCGTTAGGAGATGCTTGACGAAAAAAAAATCGCCAATTTCGACACTACAGCAGGACGAGATTTTCTTCATCAGCCTGGGGCACAAGATGCTTGACAAAGAAAAAAATCATTGATAGAGACACCACAGCAGGACCAGATTTTCTTCGTCAGCCTGGGGCACAAGATGCTTGACGAAACAAAATTCGGCGATAGAGACACCACAGCAGGACCAGATTTTCTTCGTCAGCCTGGCACAAGCTGCTTGACGAAAAAAAAAATCGTCGATAGAGACACCACAACAGGACGAGATTTTCTTCGTCAGCCTGACGAAAGAAATTTCGTTACGCACCAGATTATAACGAATAATTATTGGTCGATAGAGATACCAGCTGGACGATTTTTTTTGTCAGCTTGACGAGTTTTGTTTTTACAGTGATGGGGACTATTTAAAGCAAGCTTGTAAGTCGTATTGACCCCAAAATATGTGGATTAAACAGTCAGGCGTAGTAGTCGTTTTCGGCTACTAACGTAGATAGCCGTTTTCGGCTATTATGAATATTAAAATCACTCTGCCCCATCATGCAATGCGGTGCCCTCCGTGTAAAAGGCATGTGGAAAATTTTCGGCGTTGTTACACGAGGCAAATATATATATATATATTTTTTAGAGAAAAGTAAACCATGGATGTTTCTATAAACTGATCTGTCGTTAGATAGATAGATGAGTTTACAATTTGTGACGTTTCAACAAAATCTAACCTTGACAATTTGAGAAATACTCCTCTGAATACATAATTAGTCCACAATTTTCGAACTTGTAAAACGGCTGATTCAAAACTAGCCTTCTGCAACAGGCGTTTTATTGATCGCGTTACGCGTTTGTGAGTCTACTGCAGCGTGCGTGTAGTACATGTATACACATGTACTGTGCTATCGCGTTTACGTACGTACGTACGTACACACGTACACACGTACATGCATAGCGTATTTTGCCCAGCGTCTGATACATTCCGATACATACATACACTTTAGTCTCAGTCAGAATCTATGGGCTGTTCAACTGCACTACACAGGCCAGGACTACATCAGTAGTTTGGCAAACAAAAAGTAAATAGTAAAAAAAAATGACAAGAATTGTGTCAATTTCTTAAAAATACAACAAAAAGCTAAAGAGATCGTAATGCGCAATGGATTTGTTAAATCCCTTTCTTGGGAGGGGGGGGGGCAGAGGTTAATCTTTAAAAAGTCTCTGATGCAGACTATAATGTGCTTACGGTCTTCCGCCTGAAAGAGCACGCCTGCCAAAATTATGCAAATTTGTTTGAAGAGAACTCAAGTTACAGACCGGGGGGGGGGGGGCAATCGACTTACAAAGTGATACCTACGTGCCGCACCGAAATCGAAAATCGGGGGCTCTGGAACGGGCTTGAACGAAAAATGAGGGTCTCTGGAACTGGAGCTAAGGCTTCAGAAAACCTCAAAATGCTATGCTCTGGAACTGCATCGCGGCGAAGTTCCGGCGCGCCAACGTCGCGCCGTGCTGAAAAGGCAATGCTCTGGTTCGGCGGCGCCGCTTCGCGGCGCGGCCGAGCGAAAAATTAGAAGCGAAACGGCAAATTTGGGGGTCTCTGAAACTGGAAAAATCAAATTTTTTCTGCGACTTCTGAAATTGACATGCTCTGGAACGGAAATTTGGGATGAAAATGGGGGTCTCACCGCGGCAATACTATCACAATTTTATAACCAGGTAAGCAAAAATATGGGACCAATCTGATGGTCTATATGGGTGGGTGGGGCAATCCCACATGGAAGCCATATGGGCAATATCGTAAATAGTAATACCCAGGAAATCATAAAATGCCGCATGGGTCCATATTGTTTGTCGTGGCAAGGCCCTGCACAGGAACTAACAAATATGGGTCCCACCCATTCGGAACCATAGGCTATGCAACTAGCAAAAAGATTACACCCATAATGCCTGCATGGGGCGTGATTTGAATTGGAGTGCAGGTATAAGCCTAAGTAGCGATTTTGTATGTTTGGTGACTAGTGTTTTTCATAACAAAATGAAATTTTTAGTAAATTATTTAATTCTTAAGTAATTAATTAATCAATTAATAGATTAATAGATTAGGGGTTTCCATGGGAGGTAAGTAGGCTACTTAAGCGCCCCCCCCCCGTAGTACCCCACTGTATGTCCATATGGCGTAAGAAGATGAGTAGGTAATGCACTGTCGTGAATACGACGCTAATTTTTAGTGTCTCATCAAAAATGCGTATGTATATTTCATAGCAATTTGAGATGATGGTATGTTAAAGTCTCAGCAATATTTCAATACATTAAAAAAAAAGAATGTTTCTGATAAATCTTAAAACAATGCGACAGACAGACAAGAACACGTATCAGTGAACTTCTATCTTGTTATTTCATATTGGGGATGTATATGGCTCTCTATGCAACCAAAAAAAATTATATAGTATGTAACTATGAATTTGTGTCCTTAAAATCGTGCTGCTATAGTATACTGGTGCAAACATGCGTATAGAGGGTAAGGTTAGGAATTGGAGTTAGGAGATAGTTAGGTGTAGTGTTGGAGTAGGATTGATAGATCTATAATTTATAGGATACTTGCATAATGCTTGTAAAGAGGCTCTAATTATATTTATTTTTTCATCATGGACCAGATGATTCCAGTTATGACCATCTGACAGATGTTCAGATGAACCATCTGGGACCAAATGTTCTCTGGTCTATATGGCCTTTGTCCCAAGCCACATGAAGACACACGAACCACATCCCAGATGGCGCAAGATGGGGCCACGGTGAAAATGGAGATATGAGGGTACATATGGGGCATCTGGCAGTTGCCGCATCTGGCACATATGGGATAGGCAAAATGGTACCCAAATGGTAGGCGAGTTTGCCACATTAACCAGAGGGATCAATATTTCTGCTTATGGAATGGCCCCGAGGTACAGATAGGGTAAGTGTTGATTCTGTTGCATCTACTTTTATATCACCGTTATCCCCCCCAATCATGTAGATTGACGCGAATGTTATATTGTATTACCGTGATGCGAGATAAGATCCTTTCTGATACAAACGAAATAATTTGTACTGATGGAGTTCTATTATGCGCCGAACTTTTGTCAAATGTCATCAAACCATAATTGATTCCTCTTGGGTGTAATAACAATGATTAAGGAAGTTGTGATTTTGTCAATTTCTTATATGTTTATTGTGAATAACCTGCCAATTCCAATCGTCGGCTAGACACGTTGCAGATAAAATTTTATTGGAAAGCGTTAGACTTGTTAATTCGACGGTTTCCCAGTGTATTAGTAGTTTTGTCATTTTAGTTGTAGGCAACTCAAAGTGTCTATTTTGGTAACCCTCCACCGAGAAAAAAACAGTTTATTCGAAGTATTATATGGGATTACTGAAAATGATTGTTGTGGTCAAAAATTTTGGGTGCTAGAGGTGTTTTTGACCCAAAAAACGATTTTGGGAAAATAAATGATTTTTATTTTATGCAATAACTGTATAATTTGATGTGAGAGTGCAATTTTTGTGATGAATCTATATTTTTTACATTGTCTTAAAACTCCGGATGGTATTTGTTATGTAAACAATGTAATTAAAGGGGTGATTTTTAGGGGAAAAATTCATTTTTTGGCTAAAAATGAAGAAAAATAGTGATTTTTCGTTAAAAAGTGGGACCAAAACCCCCCAGATGTCTTGGATTTTGTATAGATCAATATTTGAAAAACTGTGGGCACAGTTTCTAAACGTGTTGGTAGCGTTTTTAACACAAAAACGTAATCCGGGGTATTTTTACCACAATAAAATGCAATTTTGGTCAAAAATTGAGAAAATTAATAAAAAATACATTTTTGCCCAATATCTTAAAATATTTAGTATACTCTAGTTACTTTTTGGTTTATTTATGTCATAAGAGATAAGATTTTACGAAAATGATGGTTGTTGTCAACAATTTTGGTGGCAGGGGTGTTTTTTGACCCCCAAACCGCATTTTTGGAACAAAAATCATGATTTTTCTATTTTCATACCAAAACTGTACAATTTGATGTGAAAGTACCCTTTTTGTTATGAATCTACATTTCTTACATTGTCTGAAGAGTTCGGATGGTAGTTATTGTTGCAAACGATGCAAAAAAGGGTATTTAGGGGACTGGTGGAATTCCTTATTTGGCTGAAAATTAAGAAAAAATGTGTTTTCCTTTAATAAGAGGGTCCAATTCCCCCAGATTTGCTTACCGTAGCGTTATATTTTGTATGGATCGATATTTGATGACTTGTGGGCACAGTTTCTAAACCTGTTGGCAGCCATTTTAAAATTAAAAAGTAATCCGGGGTTCTTTTACCTCAAAATATAGGCAAGTTTGGTCAAAAATTGAGAAAATCGATAATAAAACATCCTTTTGCCCATCATCGTAAAATATTTAGCATATTCTTGTTACCTTTCAGCCTTTCAGTTTATTGATATCATAAGTGTTACAAAATTAAAACTTGAGATCAACATAACCAGCAAAACGGACACTTGGCTAGAAAATCTATTTTTTGCGCCTAAATCACGGAAAATAATCTAAATATACAATTATGTTTGACAAAATAGTATATTTTTAGTGTACAATAATAAAACTTTTTCTGTATAGCAGCAATATTTGTGTTCGGTCCTTTTCAGTCAATTGAAAAGTTCAGCATGTTATCTAAATAGTGATCCGGCAATTATAAGCAAGCCATTATAGGAAATGTTTCCCACAATACACTACAACAGGAAAGGCGCCGGGGTGAAATCTTCCGGGGCGAAATCTGTCTGGAAAAAAATTCCCGAAAATTGTCCGAAAATCGTCCGAATACTCGCTCAGTGGGGTAGGGGAGGGGTTGGGTGGGATCATCCCGAAAAAAATGCCCGAAATTTTTTTCGTGACTTTTCCTGATCAAATTTGTCCCGGCATCAGCGCCCGAAACCGCTCATATTGGGGGGTGGGGGGGGATGGCGTGTCGGGAAAACAAATTTGATATTACTACTATCCTTCACAGGATGAAAAAATTATCTTACCGGGGGGGAGATTCCAAAATCCACAAAAATCCCATAAATTTCAGAGCTATGAAAAAGGGAGGACGGCGGGATTGGCTTGCCCTCTCTGCCCTCTTCGCCACCCCTCTTTGCCACCAGTGTTTTGAGAAAAAGTCCTGCAACTATTGTATTCGTAGATTTAATAACTGGAGTTTAGACAGAGATCGTTTATTGTGAAATGGTACAAAACAACAACAACAACAACAACAACACAACAACAATAATAATAATAATAATAATAATAATAATAATAATAATAATAATAATAATAATAATAATAATAATAATAATAATAATAATAATAATAATAAAAGTCCATTCTTATAGCGCATAATACCTTCGAAATCAGTCTCTATGCATCTAGATATTATTACCCTGGTTACTGGGATATAGTTTTAACATGCATAAAGATGTGCACCATTTCCACTCCTTTATATTTAGGCGTGTATTTGAGCTGCCATCAGGGTCGCACGTCAGGCCAAACATATATCAATTTATTTTATTCTCACTCTACCAGGTACTCATTTACACTCCTACACATGCCCTTATCAATTCAACCCCGTCTGCATGCCAATAAAGTTACTTAACTAAACTGTATCATCGTTAAACTACGTTTATAGGCATACGTTTTATTTTTTTCAATTCTCATTGAAGGAAAATTAAATAAACGCAGTGGCTTACAGATACTGAAATATACAAAGCTATATACTCATAAAATGAAAACAAAATGTCAGAATTGACATTATTTTTTCTGCATTGATCCATTTGGCAGAACAAGGGACAAAATGAGGATGCTGTAATCTCTGAATCCATTTCATATGCTGAGATATAAGTGAATGAATGTTCAGGAATTAGGTTAATAATTCATTCTTTTGACATCATGGATTAATTTGAAGCAACTATAAATAGTTAAGTTTGATTATCCTATTTGCACGATATTATATACATGTATGAACCATTATCCATCATTAACAAATACAATACAGTTATAGCGTTATAGATGTTTCATAGCGCTTGAATAATGGATCATTTATCCTTCAGCAAGGCAGCAGCTATACAGCGCCAACCACGTATTTCATTGGACCTTTCAGAAATGTCTGCCTTACACGCCTGTTTGTGATCAGTTAGGGGAAGATAACTTTTGTGAATACATTAAAGACTAATTCAATGCCGTAAAAACTTTAAGTAAACGTGATATTAATTATATAATTATATTAGCCTCAGGCTAATTTCTTGGATGGGATATAAGCACGGGAACCCATTTTAATTTATTATATAGAGTAGATAAAGAAAAGCACGGGAACATGATGGGGGTACACGAGTATTTGATTTATGTCTTGATATCAGTTTCAAACATAAAATCACGGCATAAGTTTCATATCCACCGAGGTTTGTGCCCTCCATGCTTAACGCCGATTGAAAACCCGAGCGAGCTAGCGAGCGAGTGCTTGTCGGCATGGTCGGGGTATATACGGCGCGGCCGCTCAGCGCGATTCCGCCGAATCAGACACACAGTATCGGCGCTTGCATGTCGGCGCGGCCGTGTACGCACACACAGTTCGCGGTTGGCCACTTGAAACGCCTGTAACACAAATCTAACTATCGTTTCGATCGTACGATATTTTCGATACTTTCAACTATCTCATACGCCCTCGTTCGCTCATTCGTGGAGAATAGCCGAAAACGGCTATTTACGTTAGTAGCCGAAAACGGCTATTTACGTTAGTAGCCGAAAACGACTAGTGCGCCTGCCTGTTAAAAGAACACTTCGGAGTACGGATAAACAAATTGACCAAAGACATAAACAAAAGAGATCATAGACAACACAAGAAACAAAATGAAAACAAAACGAAAACAAAAGACAAATCAAAAGGCGTACGATTAATCCAGCAATTCAACAAAAAAAGTGTGCGAGCGAGGAGTAGACAAATAAAACCAGACAAAACGGAGAAGTCAGGATGAACTACGATAGTGCTCAAGTTTCTACGAAGGCAATTCGACTGTTGACTCAGTATTATGAATATGTATACAAAGACATCATTCATAAGATGGATTCATTATAATATCTGCAAATCACATTACATTCCGGCAAGGACGCCAAACCATGCCAAGTGGCAGAGCACCGGCCGAGCTCAAGGAAATTGGCCAGTAATTCTAAAGAGTATAACATATAAATCCAGTTTTTTTCCCGAGAGCTCGGCAGGTTGCTCGGACCAAAGAGCCGGGTAGCGTCCCTGTCGGAGCGTGAGTGGTGAACGAAAAAAGAATAAAGGCTAAAAGAAATTATTGTGTGGTATATGAACATAACAAATGTTGCTTTAAATTTCACTTGAATGAAGATATTTTTATGCAGCGAGTAAGTTCGTGGGGAAGATTATTCCAAAACATTGGCCCTGTAAACATGATTGTTTTCTTTTCAAAAATTGTTCGATTGTTCGAATTGTTCGAAGGTGAAAAGCGTCGCGCTGTCGAGTTGGATAATTTTGTATAGCATCATTTCTTGTAAACATGTGCGAGAAAACATCTGGAAGTTCCCCGTTCGAAAATTTGAACATAAATATACCGACATTATAGTAGAATAAGTCTATTATTTTCAAGACTTTATTGCTTGCAAATAGTGGAGCAGATAACCCTAAGAATCGTTCAGTTGATGATACAAGCATGAAATTTGGCACAAATGTACGGTTAAGGTCGCTCTTTCAGAAAAAGATCCTGGCCACGAAAAATTCCAAGATGGCGGCCATTTTCCAAGATGGCTGCCAGATGAAGATAATTGCCAGGTTTTTTGTTGGATATGTGTCAAAAGTGAGTAAAATTTCAACTTTGAACTTGAGTGAAAGAAGACTTATAGGAAGTTGAAGGTCAGCAAAAGGTCAAAGGTCAGAGGCAGGGATCAATGACCTTTCTGAGCCCAATGTTAAGTTTTTTGAGCAAGTTTCTATTATTTTCCATAACCTTGCCCCTTTTTACAATTGTAACCAAACTTGGGTGGTAGAGGTCTCATAGGAAGCTGAAGGTCAAATAAAGATCAAAAGGTCACCTTCAGGGGTCAATGACCATTTTAAACTCAGGTTAATTTGTTTGGGCAAGTTTCTATTATAGCCCATAACTTTGCTCCCATTTGCACAATTGTGACCAAACTTGGGTGATAGATGTCTCATATGAAGCTAAAGGTCACCAAAAGGTCAGAGGTCACCTTGGGGTCAATGACCTTTTTGAGCCCAATGTTAATTTTTAGGTAAGTTTCTATTATGTCCCATAACTTTGCTCCCATTTGCACAATTGTAGCCAAACTTGGATGGTAGCTGTCTCATAGGAGGCTGAAGGTCACCAAAAGGTCAAAGGTCATTGTCAGGGGTCAACGAACTTTTTGAGCCCAATGTTATTTTGCGGGGCAGGTTTTTATTATGTCCCATAACTTTGCCCCCATTTGCACAATTGTGACTAAACTTGGGTGGTAGATGTCTCATAGAGATCTAATATCACCGAAACATCAAAGGTCATTGGCAGGGGTCAACAACTTTTTTGAGCCCAATGTTAAGTTTTGTAAGCAAGTTTCTATTATGTCCCATAAAAAGAAAAGGAAGAAAAGATCCTGGCCACAAAAAAATTCCGAGATGGCAGACATTTTCCAAGATGGCTGCCAGATGACCACATCATTATGAGATATTTGTAGTTTTTGTTGAATGTGGGTCAAAATTTAGTTAAATGCTAAGATTTTTAGACCTTTTACCTTGCCGACAGTTAATATAATAAAAAACAAACAAATCGGATATGGCTGCCTTTTTCTAAGATGGCTGCTAAATACCGATGTCATGCAACTACACATATCGTCATCGATATGTCGAGATGTTTGATTGATCCAACCACTTCTATGTTTTTGGCCACTATGATTCAGAAAATCATAAGGCCTTATTTTGTGTTAACCCCTTTAATCAACAAAAGTAAAAATAAAAACTGAACAAGGTAGCCGTATTTCCCCCCAAATAATCTCTTAATAATCTCTTACAAACTCTTCAAATGACATAACATAGACCTGAATAAACTGTATACTCCAGGAGTCTAGTTGATCCAAACATATATTTAAAACAATTATTTACCCCCCCCCCCATGTATCTACATTCTTCAACCTTGAACATAAAAGTTAATTGGTCCACTACATGAGAAAAAAATCAAGATTTAACACTGATGCAATTAACATATTAAATCCCCTTCCCCAATCTTGAACCTGAGAGATCCTCTCTACATTTCCTGAATTCGAAAAATCAATCTCAAATTAAGGTAATTTGTTTTCTCCTTTTGAATAAATACTTCAACTGGTATCACACTTTGAAAAAAAGCCTCTAGTATAAGAACTATGATGAGTGTTTCACCCATGGAGATCCACTATTCACCCTGCATCCTCATTCCTTAGCAACGTAACTGACGTAAAACAATGGCCTATCATCCAAACTTTATATTCCAAGTCAAAAGTAACAACTAAAATAAAAATCATTCTAATCTTAGTCTCACTGTCCGAATTGAATGCTAAACTACTCTTTTACCATCCGTTGATCAACATCCACCTTGGGTGCCTGACAAATTTAATCACAGGAGCAGCTGCAGAACGGAGTGTAGCGTATAGTCCAATCTTCACACATCTGCATCTTCTATCCTTTTAACCATTAGGAAAAGTGTCGGCTTCCTCAACGCGCCCATAACAATAGAACTACCCGAGTTTTTTCAAACCCCAAATTTTAATTCTTACCTTTTGGGCTTCCTATCTTGCTGTAAACTACTGGCGTTGTTCACCCTTAACCCAATCCTTGAACTTACGGGATAACATTGACAATGTTAATGAATTGTCTGAGTTAAAAAAAAATAATAATCTCTACTGGCGAGGACCATTTTTCACTAAAGAGGCCACTTTTTTGGTTATCTTGACACGTGAATTAAACTTCGGACAAAATAAACCGACCTAGAAATACAGAAATGAATGTTATGAAAACAGCACGAGACCAGACAAAACATAATAGAGGCACATAGAAAAGTAGCATTGGCAGCTACGTTGTCACTACGGTAAACAAAGAACAAGGTGATGGCCAAAATGTGTTTGGCCCAGTTTCACATACATACAAACTTGCTAAAAATGTAACACTGGGTTCAAAAGGTTTTTGACACCTGTCTGTGAACTTTGACCTATTGTTGACCTCCAGCATTGTATGAGACATTCACCACCCAAGTTCGGTCACAATTGGGCGAAAGGGGGCAAAGTTACGGGACATAATGGAAAGTTGTTCAAAACATAACATTGGGCTTAAAAAGGTCGTCGACCCCTGCCAGTGACCTTTGACCTCTTCGTGACATTCAGGTCCCTGTGAGACATCTACCATCCAAGTTTGGTCACAATTATGCAAATGAGGGCAAAGTTATGGACCATAATAGAAACTTGCTCAAAAACTCAACATTGGGCTCAAAAAGGTCATTGACCCCACGGTGACCTTTGAACTTTTGGTGACCTTAAGCTCCCTTTGAGACATCTACCACCCAAATTTGATCACAATTGTGCAATTGGGGGCAACATGACACAAACTTGCTCAAAAAACCTAACACTGAACTCAAACAGGTCATGACCCCTGCCAATGACATTTGACCTTTTGGTGACCTTTTGCTCCCCATGAGACATTTACCGCAAGGTCAAAATTGAAATTTTACTCAATTTTGACACACATCCAACAAAATCTTGGCAAATATCTCATAATTATGTTGTCACCTGGCAGCCATCTTGAAAAATGGCCACCATCTTGGATTTTTTCGTGGCCAGGATCTTTTTCTGAAAGAGTGACCTTGACTCTATATTTGCACCAAATTTCATGCTTGTATCATCACCTAAACGATTATGGCTCAAAATCACTTTTATCTGCTCCACTAAAAAAGGTAATTTGTGTTGGACAAGTAGTCAGCGTTATTTACAATTCTAATAGCACGTTTTTGAATAAGAAAAGAGAGTCCCTCTTTCGGAAAAATTCAACGCAGACAATTTACTGGTACTACAAAATTCCAAATTGCTTAAAAAGTAGCATGTTAGATAACGAAGCTTTTCGATCTGCAACTCATCAGGTTATCACGCAGATATGAACAAATTACAAAGAACCAACTATTTATACAGAAAGCTAAGGTTGACCTCTATTGTTAAAACAGACGCAATGCCAGGACAAATTCCTTTTGTCTGCCCAAAAGGGGGTCTCTGGACTTTATATGTACCTGAGATGAGTCATACTCCGGGCCTTACTAACAATGGAGAACTGGTCGTCTGAACAGCTTTGAGCACACAATGGGTTAGCAAGTAAATGCTGCCCAATGGCTAAGTCACATTTAGTATTGTCAGGTCTACCTGCAGTCAGATCTGACTTGCAAGCACGAGTTGGTTGAGCGCGTTGATTAACTAAGTGTTTGCGTACAGTCAAGGGGACATGTTGTTTGATGCGATCCGATAACCGCTGGGATGTAAGGCTCACGTACCTGGCATCGCACCGGCACTCAAATTGGTAAACAACATTACTTTTGTGGGGGGTGGGAAGTACATCCTTAACAGTTGATGGCAGCATGTGATTCGTAGAGAACACAACACGACGTGTCGAAACTGCAAAGTAACAGTGGGACACCGAATTCTTTATCATACTAGCATACTTATCAGATACTTTTCCTCGCCAGGGAAGTTTCAGGTAGACAGGGCATTTTGCAGGTCCTTGCGTGGGACTGAGGTTGGTTTGAGATTTGAGAGTGTTAGCTATGGTACGTGTTACAATTTCTTCAGGGTAACCATTATCAAGAAGAATGTTCCTAATGCGATCAATTTGAGGCGCAAGTTTGCACTCAGAACAGATTTTGAGTGCACGGCATACCAGATTCCTAATAAGACCTATCTTGTAAGAAGTTGCACTGTACGAGTCCCAAGGGGTTCCACCTAGTGTACTGTCCTGTGAATGTGGGTTTACGATAGACAGATGTGAGAAATTTGCCTTCACTTCTCTCTACCAGAACATCAAGAAAAGGGAGGGAACCAGATTGCTCAGTTTCACATGTAAATTTGAGCGCGGGGTGAAGCTGATTGACTAGGATAAGAAACTGCTCCCTGGCTGCAGTACTGTCGAAAATTGCAAATGTGTCATCAACATACCGAAAGTACACGCGGGGGACTACTCCTAATTCAGAGGCGTCTCGTAGGAGACACTGTTCATAGAAACCAACGAAAATGTTGGCAAGAGCGGGGCCTAGCGGGGATCCCATAGCAACACCATCTACCTGTGAATACATAACATCATCAAAACTGAACTCGACTGCGCGTGTTGCCAGGTTCATAAGTTCAATGAAAGCTGATTCAGGCAATGGGGGCGGCTCTAAGTTACTATGGTAGAGAAGGGACGCACAGATGTCAATGGTTTGTTTCAAAGGGACGTTTGTGAACAGACTGGATATATCAAAGGAGCACATAGTGCTGCCACCATGGTCATATCGAACGTCATGAATGTGTTCGGCAAATGTAAAAGAGTCACTTACCGTGTGTGTAGATATATCATCTAAGATGGGTTGAAGC
>JZLH01S0021590.1:45228-63593 GCA_001188425.1 Eucidaris tribuloides | reverse complement strand
CTATATTAACTATATTAATTATATTTTATATTATAGCATCCAAAGGCTTAAAAAGGCTTTAAGGTTACATGTGTTATACCTCATCTGAAAGAGCAGACTCTGTTCTTTCAGATGAGGTATAGCTCATATAACCTTTTTAACCCTTTGGATGCTATAATGTAAAATATAGCTGAAAATGTCGGGGGTCCCCCCCCCCCCCGACATTTTTCATTTATTAATTAAAAAACAACAACTAAAGACAAAAAGAAGGTTATATGAGTTATACCTCATATGAAAGAGCAGAGTTTCAGATGGTCAAAGATTAATGAACTTTGTGACAAACTAAATACCATTTTCTAACCATAAATTCAGTTAGGAATGTTTGTTATTAATATGATTTGGCAAATAGAAAAGATGGTAACCCGTTGGAGACTAAGTACGAGTTAACTTGTGTTGGGGTCAATGGAAAATGTGTGTTATAGTGAAATCAAATCGTCTCCAACGCGTTAACACAAAAGGCAAAGTCAACAGGGTCAAAGATCAAGATCAAGGCCCAAAGTTCAATGAACTTTGCCATTTTCTACCTATGACATCATGTAGGAATACCCAGTATCAAGTTTGAATGGTGATTGGGTCTGAAAACAAATGTCATAATTCCATATACCCATGAGTCAAAGGTCGGGGTTATTAAATAGGTCATGAACTGTGTTCTGCAAGGTCATGTTTACAGTGTACCTAATTACGTGTAGGTATTTTACATTTGGTGATTGATTTATCAAGGTCACAGGTCACTAAAAAAATTGATTCTATAAAAACCCCAATCATAAACATGGATTTTGATCGTGTCTACTATGAGCTATATTTTAGCATGCTAGATAGTGGGCAGAGGCATACCCATTGACTACATGGAGTCAAATTGCTCTAGCTTATGTACTTTTGTAGCGAGTAATCGGATGTAGCAAAAAGTTACATGTATGTGGGTCCCGACTTTCTCATTATATTGGGGTTTGCCTGGATAGATCTTTCAGAAGTATCATATATATAGCCCCGCCAAACAAAGTTTGAAGGGGGTATATACATGTAGGAATCAGTGTACGGTCGGTCCATTGCAAATCTTGTGGATCGAATTACTTCCTCAATTTTTGACCAATGCTCATGAAATTTGGTACACATATTAGTCTTGGGGTGAAGGTGTGCAAGACACATTTTTTGAATTTGTCGGAAACTGTGTTGCCATGGTAACGGCATTTAAATGACAATACATTAGGTAAAAACCTTGCGGATTGAACTACTTGCTTAGTTTTTGACCAATGCTCATGAGATTGGGTGAAGATGTATAAGACACAATTTCTCAATGTGTTTGAAATTGTGTTGCCATATTAATGGTATATCTTTGGGATCAAATTACTTCCTCCGTTTTTGACAAATGCTAATGAGATTTGGCACAAAAAATAGGTCTTCGGGTGAAGATGTGTAAGACACGTTTTGAATGCATTTAAAATTGTGTTGCCATGGTAATGGCTAATTATGATAATAAATGTGGTAAAAATCTTGCATATCAAACTACTTCCTTTGACCAATTCTTATGAAATTTGGCACACACATTGGTCTGGGGAGGGGGGGGGGTGGGGGAAGATGTGTAACACACATAATTTTTTTTATTATTTTGGAACCTCTGATGCCATGGTAACAGCATATTATGGCAGTAAGTTACGGACGTGATGGGGCAGGGGTATTACCGTAATCAGCTTCAGTGATATTTCTAGTTCTTATAGTTTTAAAAATTGATAGTAGCTTGATGGTTGTTGATCTGTTAAGTTGAACCTAATAAAGCCTCTTTATTTTTCAGAGTTGCCTGAACTCTACAAATACATCCTCCCTCCACTGTTATGGCTGCTCCTATGTCTACGAAATGGTAGGTACTTGGGGTTCCCAGACAACTACCACCCAAACTGTTTAAAACAGCATGTTGGTATTTCTCACCAAACTTAACAGTGGAAGTTCTTAGAGCATTTGATGTAGTTATGCAACAACTAGATAAATTGAATTGAGCGCTATTTATGTTAATCATCTGTCGATTGACCCGCTTACACTTCCCGTGGCACTTTTCGCATATTTTACGCTTCAATGAGCTCAATATAAAAATTTCCACATTTCTCAATTGTAAAATCCATTAAGTTTAGTGAAAAAAATGAAATCCGGTATTTTTCAGCAAAATGTATCTTTACATGTTGTACGAACATAAGAGGTTGTAACCATGTCAAGGTTGAGTGAGCACACTTTATGAACAAAGCAAAAAGTCCATTATTTACCATTATTTTGGCATAAGAGATGACTCCTGTGACTTCTGAAAAGTGACATTTTTGTCTTTAATGCATACTCATGCATGGCTTGACGGATCAGTCACATTTTCACACAGATGTTAAGTCAATAAGTGTAGAAATACTCCTGCCAAATTATTTTGCTAAAACTCATTTCGTTAAAAAGTTATGGTTGTATGAAAAAGGGGGTAGTTACTTGTTTTGTTGTGTGTATATTACATTACTTGCAGATATTTCTTCCCCTCGTCTAGAGGATGGGAATACAAACTTCCTTCCGTGAGGAGCTGCATCATTTTTCCTGACCTATATCATAAACCTGGTCTTACTTACTACATTTGTTTGTTTCTCCTTGTCTTTAGGATGGGAATAAACACTTCCTGAAAGAGAAGTTACCTCCTCTGGTCTACATCTGCATCACCCTGCTGTTCCTGTCCTATATCATAGACCTGGTCTTACTTACTACATTTGTTTGTTTCTCCTTGTCTTTAGGATGGGAATAAACACTTCCTGAAAGAGAAGTTATGTCCTCTGGTCTACGTCTGCATCACCCTGCTGTTCCTGTCCCATATCATAGACCTGGTCTTACTTACTACATGTGTTTGTTTCTCCTTGTCTTTAAGATGGGAATAAACACTTCCTGAAAGAGAAGTTACGTCCTCTGGTCTACATCTGCATCACTCTGCTGTTCTTGTCCTATATCATAGACCTGGTCTTACTACATGTCGTCATGGCTTTTACGAACCGCCAAACAGTTGTTTTGGGGTCAAATTTTCGATTTTTGAGTTTTCAGCATATTATGAAAGTACATAATCTAAACTATCATATCCCAAAGTTTTAGACAGTAAAAATGTTTACTTTTTGAAATATACGAGTTTAAAAACACCCCTTTTGTCACAAAATTTCAGTCTAAATTGTTTATCAGTTCGTAAAACAGGGGCGCAAGCGACGAACAGTACACAGAGGTATACGCGCACTGGATAGGCGCTGGTTTTACGAACCGCTAAACAATTTCGTGCGAGCGACAAACAGTACACATAGGTATGCGCGCACTGGATAGGCGCTGGTTTTACGAACCGCCGAACAATTCAACGCGAAAATTATTCGTCCATACGCAATACACGCTACGTATGGCGATACGCGAAAGCAGTGGATTTTACGAATGGCCAAACAATTTTATCGCTAAATATATTTATTATTTTATGATATTGGCTCAAAATAATCAGTAAGCTAGAAACTAGAGTATTTATATTTGTCACTTTGCTAAAATTCAGTCATCTGTAACAGCGAGAAACAAGAAAATTCTTTGTTGGAAAAGTGCACTTTTTTCAAACGCGATTTTCTCGGAATTGCGTTTGCGCACCAAAATGAATTGTTCGACGGTTCGTTATAGCCACGACGATGTGTTTGTTTCTCCTTGTGTTTGTCTTATTGCATGTGTTTGTATATTTAGTCTCCTTGACTTGTCTTTTCTGTCCTATATCATAGGCCTGGTCTTACTAACTACATATTTTTTTTTTCTCGTCTTTAGGATAAAGACTACCATGTTGTTGCTGTCCTGTACGATAGGCCTGGTCTTACTAAATATCCTCCTTGTCTTAAGGATGTGAATAAAGAGTTTTGTATGGGAAGCTATGTCTACTGGTCAACGTCTGTGTCACCTTGCTGTTCCTGTCCTTTATCATAGGCCTGGTCTTACTTGAGGTATTTCACTGGCCTGGAGACTAGTTGGCGACCAGTTGGTGACTTGGGGTCTCTGCTAATCTATGAGTCTCTGGGGAGATTTTTTTTGAGACTTCATTCAGTCTCCTGTAGGTTGCAAAGAAGTCGCTTTCAGTGAAAGCGCAAACCATTTTTGATATCTCAAGTTGCCGCTAGTGCCGCGACTGAAGAGTTGCGGGAGTCAGAGTGGCAACTCCACCAGTTTATTACATGTGTTTGTATTTTTTTTCGTTGTCATGTCGTTCCTGTCCTATATCATAGACCTGGTCTTACAACATATGTTTGTTTCTCCTTGTCTTTAGGATGGGAATACAGACTTCCTGAATGACAAGCTACGTCCTCTGGTCTACGTGTGCATCACCCTGCTGTTCCTGTCCTATATCATTGGCCTGGTCTTCTCCCTCATGACTCATTCTCATATCATACAGGACAGTGGACTGGTGGCTGGACCTCAAGGTCTGTATAGTGAGAGGTGGTGTCAACCATTACATTACAAAGGGTTTTTATGCCTCTGCAACAAAGTTGCCAGAGAAATCATGTTTTTGGGTTGGCTGTTGTCCATTACAGGTTCTCGTTAGCAGGGATGTAGTCGAGGCCGGCCTTGGCCTCGGCCTCGGACCGAGTCACATGTACAAAGTCTATGGGAACAATAGTTTTCCAGCGGCCTCGTGACTCACAACGGCCGGCCTCGACTACATTCCTGGTCTTTACAGTAATAACAGCTCATCAGAATTTGATGTAACTTAACAAGTATGTACAAGGAGGCAACTGCGAACTGATTAGATTTTGGAGTTCAAAGGTCACAGGGCATAAAATAGATCTGATTTCTAGGGCTCGTTACCACAATGACTTAAGAATGGCTGGTTGAATTTTGATGTAAGTTAAGTAAAGTATGTAATATAAGGCACTGATGAACTGATTGGATTTTGGAGTCATAAGGGCAAGGTCACAATGCATCATATATGTTTGAAATGCATTTGCTACCGCAATAACTTAAAGGGAAAAGGAGCCAGCGACGAATAGGCATAAGTTAAGAAAGCAAATGACATTGTGAGTGTTGTGAGAATTATGGTACATGGTGATAAAGACAGCCTAAATAAGGGGTACTGTGTGATACTCACCCTCAGCAAGGCCCTATAAATTAGTTAATTTCTGTTTATTTTACATCTTTGCAAGTTTTATTCTCGGATAAACTTGCAGAAACAGCTATAGGGGGAGGAGCTTATCGATTCAAACAGTGCATACATTACCACGGCCCGACTAACACAAGTCGGGTGGCATGCATCGGTCACATATGGTTAGCTCCAGACCTGTGCATGTGTGATCTGATTGGTTGGGAAGAACTCAAATTTTTTCTTAACTTATGCCTGTTAGTTGCTGGCTCCTTCTCCCTTTAAGAGCGGCTTTTCGGATTTTCTTGTAACTTGGGCAAAGTATGTGTTAAAGCAGCCTTCCAGTTGCTAAGCGGTTTCTCCCTCCATTGTTAAGCGGTTCCTCCCTCCATAGTTAAGTGGCTTCTCCCTCCATTTTTAAGTGGTTTCTTCCTCCATTGTTAAGTAGTTTCTCCCTCCATTGTTAAGTGGTTTCTCCCTCCATTGTTAAGTGGTTTCTCCCTGCATTGTTAAGTGGTTTCTCCCTCCATAGTTAAGTGGTTTCTCCCTCCATTGTCAAGTGGTTTCTCCCTCTAATGTTAAGTGGTTTCTCACTCCATTGTTAAGCTGTATCTCCCTGCATTTTTAAGTGGTTTCTCCCTCTAATGTTAAGTGGTTTCTCACTCCACTGTTAAGTGGTTTCTCCCTCCATTGTTAAGTGGTTTCTCCCTCTATTGTTAAGTAGTTTCTCCCTCCATTGTTAAGTGGTTTCTCCCTCTATTGTTAAGTGGTTTCTCCCTCCATTGTTAAAGGTAAATGACATGAATGGGGGTAGTCCTCAACTTGGGCTGAAACTACCCTAGAATCAAGTAAACCATGCAAGGATTCTCCTGTGAAAATATTGTAGTCAAACATTGACTCATTCTAAAATAAGCAATGTCAATATCACTCGTAGCACGGAAACCTGCTGTGTGGCTCTCTATGGGGCTTATTTTTATCATCCCCGGACAAAATTAAGATACATGTACTCCTATGTTTATGCTTGATTCTCTAAACAAATTACAGACAAATCCTTCCAGGGGGGTGATCCACTCCTGCAAGTTTACAGTTGGTGTATATTTCAACTCATTTGGTTCTTGAGGCATTTTCAAGTGTTCCCAATCATGTCACTAACCTTTAAGCGGTTTCTCCCTCCATTGTTAAGTGGTTTCTCCCTCCATTGTTAAGTGGTTTCTCCCTCTAATGTTAAGTGGTTTCTCACTCCATTGTTAAGTGGTTTCTCCCTGCATTGTTAAGTGGTTTCTCCATCTGTGTAAAGCAAAATTAACTGGATTACATAACAGGATGCAGCAGACATTGCATGGGATCAAGTCAACTCCAGAAAAGGGTTGAATTTGAAATAGTCTGTGCATAAATGTGATGAACCTACATGTCTCATGTACAAAAAAGGTTCTGTACAGGTTGTGTGTGGTGTACATTTTATTCTAGCAGAAAAATCAATTCACAAATATGCACATCAATGACTGACCTCCAGAATGCTTGAGATAATGCAGTGGAGGGCATTCCACGTTCCAGCACTAGTAGAGACTTTAGTGTGTTTCGGAGACTTCAACATGTTTCAGAGACTTCAAATATTAACAGGAAAGTTTTGAATGAGACCCATTGCTTAACGCTGATGTTTATTTCCATTGTTTACAGGCAAGTGACATAACCAACTAAATACTACTGTAGGGCCTATATTTTGAGAAACAAATTTAATGAGCCCTGTTCTTCATGTTTTTGCAAGCTACCTGAACAGTTTGTTTCGGAGGCTTCAAACTAGTTAACGGAAAATTGACTTGGTAGAGTTTAAGTTGTATACAGTTTTGCAAAGCTAACTGGACAACTGATTTTCATTACCAATTTCAAATTAGAATTGTTACATATTATGCAGAAATGGTGATACATAAAGTAATTTTAAACAGATTTTTGTCTTCGATATACACCTGTTTTGCATTTTGCAGTAATGTTACCTTATTTGTCAACCTCTGGTAGCATTTCCATTCATCATCACTTCCTGTCTTTCGTTTTCTGCTTATCTCTTTGCTTCATCATATCTCTTAGTCAAGTTTAAGTTGTATAAAATTTTGCAAAGCTCACTGGAAAACTGATTTTCATTACCAATTTCAAGTTAGAATTGTTACTTATCATGTAGAAATCATGATACATTAAGTTATTTTAAGCAAAAGCTACATGTACGCCCTTACAATGTGCTAACAATTGTCTTTCAGATATTTACACTTTGCTGTCCCCTTGAATTTATTTTAGTGAAGGTTATCCCACCCATTTAATAATTTCTAAGCAGTTTGAGTAAGAAACAAGGCTATCTATTTGAAATACAATGGTAGTTAATTGTAATTATGTTTCGGAGACTTCAATGTGTTTCGGAGACTTCAACATGTTTTGGAGACTTAAAATATTAACAGGAAAGTTTTGAATGAGTGGCATTGCTTAACGCTGATTTTTTTTCCATTCTTTACAGGCAAGTGACATAGCACACTAAATACTATATTTTGAGAAACAAATTTAATGAGCCCTGTTCTTCATATTTTACAAGCTACCTGAACAGTTATTTCAGAGGCTTCAAACTAGTTTAACGGAAAATTGATTTGGTAAAGTTTATTAGTTGTATAAAATTTTGCAAAGCTCACTGGACAACTGATTTTCATTACCAATTTCAAGTTAGAATTGTTACATATCATGCAGAAATGTTGAAATATAAGTACTTTTAAACAGAAGCTATGCCCTTACATTGTGCTCACAATTGTTGACTGAAAATGAAGTCTCCGAAACAAGTTCTGGTAGAATATCTAAGAGTCTTTCAGATATTTACTTTGCTATCCCCTTAAATTTTTTTAGTGAAAGCTATTTCACCCATTAAATAATTTCTAAGCAGTTTGAGTAAAAAACAAGGCTATCTTTTTGAAATTCAATGGTGGTTGATTGTAATGATGTTTCAAAGACTTCAACGTGTTACGGAGACTTCAACATGTTTCGGAAACTTCAAATATTAACAGGAAAGTTTTGAATGAGTCCCATTGCTTAACGCTGATGTTTATATCCATTGTTTACAGGCAAGTGACATGATACTAAATATTATATTTTTAGAAACAAATTCAGTGAGCCCTGTTCTTCATATTTTTACAAGCTACCTGAACAGTTTGTTTCAGAGGCTTCAAACTAGTTATCGGAAAATTGACTTGGTAAAGTTTAAGTTGTATCATATTTTACAAACCTCACTGGACAACTGATTTTCACCACCAATTTCAAGTTAGAATTGTTACAGATCATGCAGAAATTGTGATACATGAAGTAATTTTACACAGTAGCTACATGTATAGGTACAATGTGCTATAAACAATTGTTGACGGAAATGAAGTCTCCAAAACAAGTTGTGCTAGAATATCTAAGAGTCTTTCAGATGTTTACTTTGCTGTCCCCTTAAGTTTATTTTAGTAAAGGTTATCCCACCCATTTAATAATTTCTAAGCAGTTTGAGTAAGAAACAAGGCTATCTATTTGAAATTCAATGGTGGTTGATTGTAATGCTGTTTCGAAGACTTCACTGTGTTACGGAGACTGCAACATGTTTCGGAAACTTCAAATATCAACAGGAAAGTTTTGAATGAATCCCATTGCTTAATGCTGATGTTTATTTCCATTGTTTACAGGCAAGTGACGTAACATACTAAATACTATATTTTGAGAAACAAATTTAGTGAGCCCTGTTCTTCATATTTTTACAAGCTACCTGAACAGTTTTTTTCGGAGGCTCCAAACTAGTTAACGGAAATTGATGTGGTAAAGTTTAAATTGTATAAAATTTTGCAAAGCTCACTGGACAACTGATTTTCATTACCAATTTCAAGTTAGAATTGTTACATATCATGCAGAAATGTTGAAATGTGAGCCGCTCTGACGCTAGGAGGCGAAAGTCGCAAAAATAATTTTCTGTTTTTTGTTTGATTCAAAATCTCCATATTCTTAGCTTTAAAATGATATATAACACTTGAAATAAACGCAAAAGGAAAGGGGCGAAAAACGCGACCATAAGTTCAATTTTTAGACAGCGCGCCAAGGAAGTTAACGGAGAAATTGGCGTTTAAAGTTTCACCATGAATTCAAACTCAGTCGGGTGCAGATGCGCCCTTGAATTAGTGATATAATTCCTAAAAAGTCCTTAGCAACCGGGGCTTCGCCTGCATCAAAAAAGTTAAAAATTGGCATGGTGACAGACTGTACTCTTGTACAGTTGTATGCAAAATTTCAAGTTCATTTATAAATGTTTACAGTGGAAAGTTTAATGATGAATGTGACAATGTAAAACGGAACTACCGCTAATCTGCAACCATTCGGCGCAAATGTGTCGCTACAATCATAGCAATCTTTAATTTAATTAATCTTATTCTTAATATAATTCATTACGGAAAAAAGGTGTTTTCATTATTTTTAATATAATTGTTGATGTCCAAAAAATTCTAAAAAGAATAACAAACACAAACACCGTGTGTAAATTTAACGCTACAACCCACTTCTTGCTGAATGTCACTGTATAGCCATTTGCTGCGGCAATTATACCTACGGCAGTTTTTGTTGTCGTTTCCAGTTTTATGAGAGAACATCACTTTTAGCTTTCACTTGGGTCATGTAAGAATTGCAGAGGACGAATAGTTATGCGAGATCGTTATTTGTTAAGTCTGGAAACCAATAATAATTTCTGTAAGATCGCGCGTTCTGTATTTTTTCATAATTCAAACACACCACCTTTCCTATAGCAGAAATAAAAATACTTCCATAGCAATACATGAAATCCTTGTCTGCTACTGGTTCTTTTTTTTTTTAATTATCCATGTGTTTTGCTGGTAGAAGTACAAGATCATGTACATGTATATAACTTATGTAGTATGGGTATGCAAGTTTCTCGTAGACCTTTTTATGCTTCTTACGTAACTCTCATCCCTCAACAAAAGAAGTTTGAAACGCTTTCTATAGACAGGGGATTAACATGCGTAGCACTGCCTGGCTGAGATCCGGGTCTATTGTTTTCTTTTTTAATAGTTGTTCGTGTATTATCCACTTTACCAGTTACAAACAAACTAACTTGAAAGAAAGAACTCTCGCTGTTTTCAGTTTCAGCAAGATACAATACTTTCTTTAATTATCTCAACTCTGAGATGCAAACCAATGAAAAAAGGGAGGCACGAAAATAATTCACACCTCTCTCTGCGGTAGCGTCCACTTTATATGAATCTGTGATGTGATCGGCACTGGATTGTTGAAAGAGAGATTACGCATTTTTGATCTTAAAAGTCCCCTATAGCATTCCGAAATCAAACAGAATTCCAAACAATTTCTATGCCAAAAGCATGGGACACTCAGGCATTTGATTACAGGGGGGAAGGGGAGGAAGAGTGTGTTTAATGAATAGAAATTCTACACGAGCATTAGGACGGAGTAGCTGTACCCCTTCCGAGCTTATTTGAATTTATTTTCATTCATGTTGTTTGATTAAAAAAGTAAAGCATTACATGTTCACGCATACAGTCACACACCAAGTATACTGTCTGTGAAAAAGCTAGGATACTGGAAATACGCCGCGTGCCGATGTCACGTGACACTGTCCTTAGCAACCCGGTTTCGGACGATCGTTCGCTCGAACGACAACTTGACCCGTCGAAAAGGGTTTGGAAAATCGCTATTTTGGAGTATTTAGAATTGGAATCCAAAGCTGAAACTCACACATTAGACAGAATAGATATCAAACTTTTCAAAACTGAAATAAAAAAAAATTAACCAAAATAGTGGTATGGGATGGTTTTTGGCGTTTTCTGTGATTTCGTACGTTGCTACTTTTGCCCCCTACCGTCGGAGCGGCTCACAAATATAAGTACTTTTAAACAGAAGCTATGCCCTTACAATGTGCTCACAATTGTTAACTGAAACTGAAGTCTCCGAAACAAGTTCTGGTAGAATATCTAAGAGTCTTTCAGATATTTACTTTGCTGTCCCCTTAAATTTTTTTAGTGAAAGCTATTTCACCCATTTAATAATTTCTAAGCAGTTTGAGTAACAAACAAGGCTATCTATTTGAAATACAATGGTAGTTAATTGTAAATGTAATGATATTTCGGAGACTTCAGTGTGTTTCAGAGACTTCAAATATTAACAGGAAAGTTTTGAGTGAGTCCCATTGCTTAATGCTGATGTTTATATCCATTGTTTACAGGCAAGTGACATAACCAACTAAATACTACTGTAGGGCCTATATTTTGAGAAACAAATTTAATGAGCCCTGTTCTTCATATTTTTCCAAGCTACCTGAACATTTTGTTTCAGAGGCTTCAAACTAGTTATCAGAAAATTGACTTGGTCCATTTTAACCCTAAAAATACCCGGCGCTAATTTCTGGCATACTTATTACGGGGGGGGGGGGGGGGGGGGGGGGGGGGGGCATTATTAAGAAACAAGGCTATCTATTTGAAATACAATCATCCGTAGTTATGTTTTTGGAGACTTCAACGTGTTTCGGAGACGAGTTTCGGAGACTTGAATGTTAACAGGAAAGTTTTGATTGAGTCCCATTGCTTAACGCTGATGTTTATTCCATTGATTTCCATTGTCTACAGGCAAGTGACATAACCAATCTAAGTACTAGGGCCTATATTTTGAGAAACAAATTTAATGAGCCCTCTTCTTCATATTTTTACAAGCTACCTGAACATTTTGTTTTGGAGGCTTCAAACTAGTTAACGGAAAATTGACTTGGTAGAGTTTAAGTTGTATACAATTTTGCAAAGCTAATTGGACAATTGATTTTCATTACCAATTTCAAATTAGAATTGTTACATATTATGCAGAAATGGTGATACATAAAGTAATTTTAAACAGATTTTTGTCTGCGATATACACCTGTTTTGCATTTTGCAGTAATGTTACCTTATTTGTCAACCTCTAGTAGCATTTCCATTCATCATCACTTCCTGTCTTTCGTTTTCTGTTTATCTCTTTGCTTCATCATATCTCTTATCTCGTTAGTTATCCAAGGAACATTATTTTGTTTAACCCTCTTTGTTTTCAATGGGGCATGTGTATCAAGAAGTTCTTGAATGTAGATTGAAATGAACAGTATGATTTTATCACATCATTTTCTCCATACGCTTTGTTCCATGACTCGTTTAATAAGTCTCTTTCAAAGTTTTCCACAACAATTTTATTAAATATCACGTGAAGTAATCTATTTATGTTCATAGACCTTGGATCGCAAATGGCCCCACGTGGCTACAATCATGTAATGGTCGCTTACATCTATCTGTGCAACATCAGTATGAGTGACTTTCTGATCATTTGAAGTTAGAACCAAATTAATTGTAGTCGAAGATGGATTAGTTATCTTGGTTGGTTTCAAGATGAGTTGTTTCAAATGAAAAATTTCAGCCATTGATAGAAGACGTTTTGTATAGCAACTTTGTGTGGGATTCAGGACATCACAGTTTAAGTCTCCCATTAACACAACATCAAGGCCAGTCATCTCAATGTTTTGTAACAATGTATTAACTTTATTAAAAATTACAATGGGAGAGTTAAGAGGTCTGTACCAGTTGCATATAAGAAATGATTTTTGCTATATGTATTAACCTGCAGTACAATAAGTTCTAAATCATCACTCAAATCGTTACAAACTTAATCAATGCCACATGACATTTGACATACATGTATGCTATAACCCTTCCCCCTTGTCTATTTCTGTCTTTACGAATTAAGGAGTAGCCATTAATATTCACGAATGCATTTGGGATTGAAGAGTCAAGCATCGTTTCACTAAATGTTAAGATATCAAAGCTATTACCTATACTCATCTATACATTTGTACAGTGAACAAACATTAAAAGGCAGGTAATCTCATTTGCACAGATCCCCGCAGACCAGGAAAAAATCATTTATGCCCTTAGGCTATCATTGTGGAGCTTCAATTTAAAAAAATTGTCAAATATTGATATCTGAACTACATAGTAGTGTTCGTATGGACAAATCAACACCCTAGAATAAAAAAGTTTGGAAAGTTACACTGCCAATGGCAAGTTATGCATGAATAAACAATTTAAAACTCGGGGCGAGTTTAAATAGCGTAGGTGTACACATAGTAAGTCTATGGAGAAAATGGGCTGGTGAATCCGATTAACTTTACGATTTTCACTTTTTTAAAGCACTAAATAATCATTTGAAATACAATTTTTTCAGGGCGTCATTTTTAGAGCTTATCAACATGTAGCTCAGATTTTTTAACTGTGGTAAATGTTAGCCAATACCTTTAATGAATGACATGTCTGTGATATCTGGGGGTCAGTAATTACCTAGAATTTGAAAAATGCAAACGAAAAACAATGGCCGTTTAGTGTACCTTCTATGGTAGGATTTTTTTCTTGCAAGAAAAAATTCAAATCAGAGTCTAACGGTCACTATAATTCCACCAAAACTGAGTTTCTAGCATCCATACTTTGCTAAAGGTTCTCAGATGGTATTTTCTTCCAAATGCCAGGTTATTGTTTTTAATTAAATTCAATGACTCATCAAAACTTAAATATGTGTAATTTTCAAAATTTGTTTGGAGAGTCGTTCTTCTAGTCTGATCTTTGCTGATCACTCTACTTCCATCATTAACCACCGGGGTATTATGATTGTCATCATTACAGATTGAAAATGGTAGCTCAGCAAATAAGCAAAGTTCACAAATCCAGTCACAACTTTGCCAGTGCACTGTTTTGGTAGTCGAGGTGCATTTAAAGTGGTAACAGATTCCACATGAGACACAACCCAGCAAATTAAGGATATCTCACACGGGGAGATGACACAAGTCACACTGATACGAATATATCATTTCAGTGTATATCACCAAACTTATGTATCACACAGTCGCTCGATGTCATTTTCACGACGTATAGTCACCTTTTTGCCATTTTTTTGTTAGAGCTGTTATTCTCCCATCTTGGCTCTATGTCCTGAGGACATTTGGCTTTTTCTGAGCTTTGTACATTAAGTTCTGTCTGAAGCTTGTCAGTGATTCATTGATGAAGAAAGGTTTTCCTTTCAGCTTAGTTTTGGCTTTATAAATGGCCTGGCGTGTATTGTAGGTAGCGAACTTGATGATTACACATCGTGGTTTACGCAGTTCGTCGTCAGTTGATTTTTCAGTGGTTCGTTGAGCTAACCGATGACTTTGGTCAATATCACTGTGTCGGAGATCGATGTCAAGTTCATTCTTGACGAATGTAGTGATGACCTTATCAGTATTTTCTCATTGATCCTTTGATGAGCCTTAGAATTTCAGACAGTTCCGCTTGGTATATGGCTGATTCTCGTCAAGCTCCTGATTAGCAAGTTTCAACTCTTTTTTTAAGTTCTTCCACTTGGGTAGAGAGTTTTTCAACTTCTTGAGTCGCTTTTTCAAGATCCAGGCAAACTGATTTGTATACACACTGGGCGATATCTTCTGTGATAGTTTCCTTGATAGCTATCACGAGAGCTGCCATGACAGTTTCAGAGAGCAGTGCCTGCTTTATTTTCTCTTCGAGAACAAGATCGAAGTCGTTGTCTTCATTGTCCGAGTGTCCATTGTTGCTTGATACAGCCGACTGACCAGCTGATTTTGCCGTAGCATTGGTACCTTGTTTCGAATCACGAGCACTACGGATCCGCTTAGACCAGGTACCGGTGTTTTTTCCAGATTGTGAGTCAGGCATGTTGATACATAGTATCTCAGTATATTTTGTGTTTTGCAGACAATGCTCCAAACGAATATCGACAAATCTTAGTTTCAATTGGTAACCGCATCCATTCTATATGACTCGTTGACGAGAGCAGACAGTTTAGAGAAATATAAGGCAAAAAATCCTGGATAAGTTGAGAGCATAGACTTCAACATGCCTTAACCCTATTTGTTGCCTAACCCTAACTGTGCATATAGCAAATTTATGAAGTACACACCCCCTTTTTTTTCTTCCTTTTATTTTAAAGTGAATTTAACACCTTTTAGAAACAATTGGATTTATCATGTTTTGGAATCAAAGTAATTTTTATGTCCTTAAAAATTTCATATTTCTAATTTAAAATGAAAGTTACCACACACAGTCATGTGTCCCACACTGCGCCATAGTTAATGTTTTTCCATTTTGCTATGTCACGGAAATTCTATGTAAATGATGTGAGCAAATGTGTTGTAAAAGGGTAGTATATTGCCAGAACATCTTATGGAAACAGGTTTGCTTGAAAGGGTATCTTTTAGATTTGATTTGAAAATACTTGTTTAGTGTGGGGAAAACATGATGTAATGCTTGTTTAGGGTAGTCTGAGATCTAAACGATAATTCAATTTTACTTCAATCTTATTTTGGCCAATAATTAATAGTATGCAAAAATAGTTGGGGTTCACATGCAAACATCTAAAATTACAATGTCATAAAAACACATTAAGAATATTACAGAAAAAATAATGCCATCAGTGTACATCAGAAACAAACAATACATTTGACATTTGATAAAGAGGTAGCCAATTGACAAAAAAAAAATCATGATACAAAGCTTGATGCACATTCATACTGCCATTTTGCAAAGAAAAAAATGTGAGCGAAAGAATGAGCATTTCATTACAATTGTCGCAATGGGGCTAAAAATTAAGCAAAAATATGTGAATATATGAACAGTCAACAGGGCCTCCACGGAAAACAGTGCTTAACCACTGATGGAGCTACCCTACTGAAAAAAGACATAAATAAATAAATAAATAAATAAATAAATAAATAAATAAATAAATAAATAAATAAACAGGAATCAGATTTTTTGAAGACACAATGCAAATCTCAGGATTTCTAGTGGCCCTACTTTTCTTGCGTTTTCCATTTTTTACTCTGGTCCCTATTTGTTGAAATGCTCTTTTTTTTGCACACAGGCCGTCTCCAATTAACCACACTGCATGATGAACACACCATTTCGTTGTCGCAGTTCTTTTAGCATGATCAATGTACGGCTGGCCGCTGAAGCTGTACCGGTGCAAAAGTGCAAGTAATTAGCATCACTTTCCAATACGAAATATACAAAATTGCTGAAATTGATTAAAATCATATTGATAATTGAGGCTCAATGGACAACTTGAACCAACAAACCCATAAAATAAATACAATCTTTGCGTGTTAAAGTGGGCACAAATCTCTAAACACTTTGCACACAGTTCCCGTAATTTGTCAACGTCGTCCACTGCTAGATAACAGATATTAAATCTTGCACTTGCACCACGAGGCTGGCGCTGTCAAGAGGAAATCACAATCCGGCCCGAAGGGCCCGATGAGCTTATGCCATGGCGTGGCGTCCGGCGTCCGTCCGTCCGTCCTTCCGTCCGTCCACAGTTTTGAAAATGCTTCTTCTTCGTCATTTCTCAACGATTTTGATTCTGATTGTTTCATATGATAGGGCTAGGTGGGGGGATTTTAAAACTTATACACAGAATCGTGAAAATTCATTATATTTTTTAATTTATGCAAATTTATGCGAAATCACAAAAAATGCTTCTTCTCCTTCATTTCACAACCGACTGTGATTTGATTGCTTTATTTGGTAGGGCTGAGTTATGCACATTAAACTTCTACACCGAATTTTGAAATTATACTCCATTGATTAATATGGTAATTTATGCAAATTTATCCCCAATAACAAAAATTGCTTCTTTTCCCACATTTCTTGACCGATTTTCATTCTGTTTGTTTGATCTGATAGGGCTAGTGTGGGGGCTTCAAGACTTCTGCACAAAATTTTGAAATTAATCAATTATGCCAATTTAAAATTAATCAATTATGCAAATTTATGCAAATTTTCGAAATCACAAAAAATGCTTCTTCTCCTTCATTTCTCAACCAATTTTTATTGTGATTACTTTATTTGGTAGGGCTGAGTTATGCACAGTTAAACTTCTACCAAGAATTTTAAATTATTACTCCATTAATTAAATATCGGCTAATTTATGCAAAATTAATCAAAAATAAACAAAAATTGGTTCTTTTCCCACATTTCTTGACCGATTTTCATTCGGGTTCGTTTGATCTGATAGGGCTAGGTGGGGGCTTCAAGACGCTACAAAAATTGTTGCAAATTATCAATTATGCAAATTCAAAATTAATCAATTATGCAAATTTATTGCAAATTTATTCAAAAATCACAAATAAATTTAAAAAAATGCTTCTTCTCATTCATTTCTCAACCAATTTTGATTTAGTTTGCTTTATCTGGTAGAGCTAAGCTTGGTACACTAAACTTCTACCCAGAATTTTTTACTGTTGCTCCATTAATTAATTATGGTAATTATGCAAATTTATTCCAAAAATAATTTATTTCAGTTCTATTCATATCAAGTACCTATTAATTTGGTTCCACTTCAAATGTGCTTTTTCCAACAACAAAAATCAGTATGGAGGCCCGGAAGGGATCCGGGGATGCAATCATATATAATTCATGTAGTTATTATTATTTTTTTATATTATTATTTTATTTTTTTCATGTCCCTTCCAGGGCATGAAACTAATATTTTTCTCACTTGAATTTTTTTATATTCATGTTCCTTCTGGGACATCAAATTTTAATCTTTTCACCAGTATAAAATTGTACCACATGAAATTTCGGATATATGATGTTGCGAGATGCCGGATGAGCGCTACGTCATTGACGTTTTCTAGTTTTGACAATCGACCTTTAACCTTGCTGCAGGTCATGACACGGAGGTCCATTGGGGTCGGGTCAAGAGTACAGTCATCCTGCTGGTGGCGGTTGTCCTGATGTCCCTGAGTGCGGAGGTCGTATCTCAAAACCTGGAGCCCATACTCACCAACTCGACGGTCTTCAAACCAGTAAGTCTACCTTCAGAGTCAGATTACATTTTATCAGATATGCTCCTTTTCCAGAAATTTAAGGATTTCTGGATTTTTCCAAAAAGATGAAACTTTGCGGAATTACCAGAATTTTCAGAAACATCTGGAATTTCTGGTATAAACACAGGCAAAACAACAAAATAATATTATAGTTCTTTTGTGTAAACTGTAGAATCCTGTTGTGTGATTCCTTTGGTTGTGAAGGCTTCTTAACAAAATTTGGGGCTTGTGTGGGGATGGAAACCAGGGAGCAATTATCTTTACTATTCTGTGTTCATTCTCGATACAGATCTTATGTGTAAAATACCC
>JZLH01S0021590.1:33205-45178 GCA_001188425.1 Eucidaris tribuloides | reverse complement strand
TATCGCGGAGCAAATGTCACGGAGCATTTGTCGCATTTTTCGGAGCAATTGTTGTCGGAGCATTTGTCGCCGGAGCGTATGTCATGTCACCTTAGAATTCAGTCAGAAATCCAAATCCTTCGAAAAAAATACGTTATTCGGTCGGGAAGGGGGTGCGTGCGAAAAACGCGCGCGCACCAAAATGCTCCAAATGACCTGAAAAATGACCGTGCAAAAGTGCAAGTAATTAGCATCACTTTCCAATATGAAATATACAAAATTGCTGAAATTGATTAGAATCATATTGATAATGGAGGCTCGAAGGCAACTTGAACTAACAAACCAGTAAAATAAATACAATTTTTGCGTGTCAAAGTGGGCACAAATCTCCTCCATTTTGCACATGTACAGTTCCCGTAATTTGCCCACATCGTCCACTGCTAGATAACAGATATTAAATCTTGCACTTGCACCACAAGGCTGGTGCTGTCAAGAGGAAATCACATTTTTTATGACAGTCGACCTTTAACCTTGCTGTAGGTCATGACACGGAGGTCCATTGGGGTCGGGTCAAGAGTACAGTCATCCTGCTGGTGGCGGTTGTTCTGATGTCCCTGAGTGCGGAGGTCGTATCTCAAAACCTGGAGCCCATACTCACCAACTCTACGGTTTTCAAACCAGTAAGTCTATCTTCAGAGTCAGATTACATTTTATTAGATATGCTCTTTTTCCAGAAATTTAAGGATTTCTGGATTTTTCCAAAAAGATGAAAATGTGCGGAATTACCAGAATTTTCAGAAACATCTGGAATTTTTGGTATAAACACAGGCAAAGAAAATAATATTATAGTTCTTTTGTGTAAACTGTAGAATCTTGGAGTGTGATTCCTTTTGGTTGTGAAGGCTTCTTAACAAAATTTCGGGGCTTGTGAAGGGACTGAATCCAGAGAGCAATTATCTATACTATTCCCTCTTCATTCTAGACACAGATCTTATGTGTAAAGTACCGCAGATCTTATGTGTAAAGTACCGAATACTCAATTAAACACAGGAATAATGCCAGTGGTGTAATGCACCAGAACCCACAATGCCACATCAAAAAACACATAAGCTCCACACTGTGGTAGGACACCCCACTCCCACACTCTCCTGTCCTCAGTCCCCGCCCTCGGGGCCCCCACCCCTCGTTCCCCCACCCCTCGTTCCCCCACCCCTCCACGCCCCACCCCTTGGCCCCCACCCCTCAGTCCCCCACCCCTTGGCCCCTACCCCTTGGCCCCCCACCCCTCAGTCCCTCGCCCCTCAGTCCCTACCCCTCAGTCCCCCACCCCTCCATCCCCCGTCCCTCCATGGCTCATCCCTCCGTGCCCCATCCCTCGGTCCCCCACCCCTCTGTCACTCTTCTCCCTTGCACCTGGATTTCAGAAATTTGGACTGCTCCCTGTGGCATCTCTGTTTTATTGTCCATCAGTGTTATGCTCACATTTAACATGTGTAACATTTGCAGACACAGAGAATGTGATATTGTAAATTGGATATTTATGTAATTTGATTGATTTTCAAGCATTATCGGCAAAATGAACAGAGAGTAGAATGCAAATACTGAATATTCTGAAGAAAGATGGGAATCACATTACCTTCATGTCTGGCTGTAAATAGGGATCAAAAAAGAAATGGAAGAATTTAAAAACTGGTATGTTCTGCAGTTCATCAAACATAGTGATCGCATAATAGGTAGTTTGTAAAAAGTGAGTGTTTTTCGTTCAGAATAATTTGTATTCCGTGAATGATGTTAGATTCAAATTTTTGTGTTATGTTCTTGCCTTTCCTGCTTGCTTAGTTATTCTTTGAAGTTTATTTACAATCTTTCCCAGTGTATGTGACCAGTTGGTGACTCCACATGGACATGTATCTCTCTTTAATGAATGCATACGCCTTTTTGGTGAAGAGGGTATACAGTAAATCATCTATTTTCGTACCTTCACTATAAACCTCTGTGGTTGCAATCCAGTTTACGGTGTCACGCGAAATATATCTGAATCCAAATATACGTACGGTAAGTTAAATAGTTAATTTTATTAGAAGCCAAATTCCTGTATTACTACAGAGGAAACAACGTCGTTAATACAATTATTAACGCATAGACAACATACAATGAGCAAATAAAATCATTGCCATTTAATTTCAGCGTGGTATAAACGCCGAAATTGAAATTGAAACTATTATTATTTTTATTATTATTATTATTAAGTGTTCTTTATAACAGTGGAGCCCCATCAGTGAGCTTAAGCATGTTTCCCATGGGCCCTGTTCGTGTGTTCAAGCGGTGTGTCTGTCAATTAATACAACCAGGAAAATAAAAAATAAAAAATTCATAAAACATACATAAACATTACACAGTATAACTCGACATTAGGTTCTGGGTATGCCGCCAGTACATACAGGTGAAAGCATCTTAATCTGTTTTGAAGCATTTTCTCAGGTTTTGTGACAGATTATATGATCTGTACAAATGTTGTGTGCATAAATTGAAGGTGAATCACAATCAAAATGATTATTTGCGGCGAAGAGAAGTTTGTATCTTCCATTGAAAAAACTAGGTAAATGCAAACAATAGCACCCACAAGATGGTTGATGTCAATTTACATTACCGGCCAACAATAATTAAGGCAGATTTATTAGGAAACCTTAGCTTTACAACCTCAATTCCCGCCCCTTGATTTTGGCTCTTAAAAAGGTTAGGAAATAAGCAATTAAGTACATGCAAAAAATACAACATAATCGAATTACCACAACAATAATTACACAGCAGAGGAGTCAACTGCCCAATTTGTATTAGCGGAAAAAGTTACTGCTTGCAAAACTTCGCATTATAAGTCAAGACATCAAGGAATGACATACAATAATTACACGCACTGCGTAAATAGTAATGCGAATGATTGGGCGGGACTGAGTGTGCTTAAATGGAAGATACATAAATCTATCTTTTGTTACCATTTCTCCAAATTAATTTTCATTTTAGATGTTGAACTAAGCTGAAATAATTCCTGAAATATGCGCTTACAACTGCATGTATTCTCGTGATATGGTGTAGTACAATCCTTGTCATGGTTAAACAGGAAACTAAAATGATACCAGTTCGTATCTATACATGTATATGTATAATAAATCAGTTATAGATCGACCACCAAGTGTCCATAATGTAATACGTGGCGCAAGGATGTGTTATGTATGTCCCACCCAATGACTTTCTTGTAATAATTTGTACGATAATCTCTAAGTACGTTGGTCATATGCAAGGTCAATAATCATAACTATGAAGCAAAAGCCCTATGCTGTATTTTTCCACTGTGTTTGGCATAACCGATTTACAAGCGTGCTATGCAAAAAACATCTGCTTGAACTGAGATTGAGTGTGATCTCAGTGTGTGGGATTAATCTGTAATCCAGCGTGACACATAGAGTCAGTTTTGCGCTTTGATAGACTTCAAAATGCGATAATTAGTATATAAAGGGAATCGAGAGTCAGTAGCAGTCAGTAGACCATATTGTTTAAAATACCATTGTATTGTTATGAACGGGACTTGTTTACCTCATATACAAAGTGGCATTACGTAATCCACGGCTACAAATAACGTTAGTATTTAAGCATACTGACAGAGGGTAACGTGTGTGTAGTATTAATTTTGGTTTCAATGAGATTCAAAATGTTAATTTGTTTTTTATTTTTTTTCTAGCCCTATATTTTGCTTTTGACAAGAGAATACCTAAATGTTGAATTTCTTTTGGCAACTTCCTTCTCATCTTTGACGTGATAATTGGTTTAAAAGTTAAATATCAGGCGCGGGGAAGTAATAGTGGCCTCGAAATTTTTAAGAAATATGTAACTAAATCGCACATCGTACACAGATAAAACCGTCACTTGGTTAACCATGAAAAATAATTACCTCGCCGTGAAAGATGCAAAATATTTCGATCTGAACATTCTGTGTTATTTAGGGATTGTGAGATACTTTTGAACGTTTTATAATTTACGTTAAATCGGAGTTCTCAGCAATTTTCGGAAAAAGTTATAGGTCATTTTGGACACTGCTGTATCGAATGTGATCGGGTGCCATTTTGATTTATTTGCTGTCTTTAGGTAATTATTTAAAATCATTTATTATTTGTTATTCAAATGCCTGAGTTCATCAAAGCTCTAAATTAAGTTCATTGTTAGATTGTCTCCTCATCGGCCGAAATATTCTGCGCAACAGATAATTTCATGACATAACTCCAAAACATAAGTCTCCATATTTCAATTCTTGCTTTGGTCCCGAGACGGGTTTTCCAAACGATGATAGTTGTCATGATTGCATCGGGTTCACGCTTGATCCACTCTCAGTGACAACATAATAAAGTCATTTGTTTTTCTTTTCTGTGGTTATAGTTTTAAATTTTAATACAGAAACATTTCTGTTATTTAAGTCCGAGAAAGGCAAAGTGAGAAATTGTGAAGTGAATGCGACAATTTTAAATATATCTATTTATAAATAAATACAAGTAAGTAGACAGTTTTTTAGGAGGTAACATTCAAACCTTCGTTATTGTTATAAATCTGGATCAGTTTTTAACTTGCAGGGTTAACACGAAATTCTCACGTCTTTAGTAGCAGCGTCGTTCGTCTTATTCGAATGAGTTTGAGGAAAGTTGTACTTATTTTTTACAATCGCATAAACATAAACGACACTCTCATGGATACAACAAGTTAGCAATATTAGATCAAGCATTTTCTCATCCCGGCCTAGCACTTTCAACATCCGCAACTGTTTTTTTTTCTCGCTCGATAAGTGCGCACCCGAGCATTGATTACAGCTCATGAATATGCAACGAATATTGACCAATCACAACCCTGTTTGCTGGCCCTAGCGAGCGTGCTGTTCGGAGGCGCCGACCCCATGACAAGTCGTCGAATTTCTGCGACACTCGTTTGAAATTGATATTTTAAATCGCTATTAATAAAGGTCTTTAGACATAATTTTCGAGATACCGAAGATTTCACACATGATAGAAGAGACTTTGAAGATTCATTTTCTGCCAGATAAAAATCAGCTAAATCGACTTAAACTCGTTTTTGGCATCTTACGCAAAATTCTTCCCGTGCCGACTCATTATGCTCATTTCGACAGAGCGGCGTACATATGTTTGGGAGACTTCATCATGTTTCAGGACTTCAACATGTTTCGGAGACTTCACCATGTTTCGGAGACTGCCAATATTGTTCACGAGACTTCAAACATGTTCGGGCGAGACATTCCACCATGTTTCGGAGACTTTAAAATGATTAACAGGAAAGGTTTTGATAGAGTCCCATGCTTAGCGCTCATGTTTATTTCATTGTGTTACAAGGCAAGTGACAAACACATAATAACTATATTTTTAGAAAAATATGAGAAGAAATGTGCCCTGTTTGTTCTTCATTTTTTACAAGCTACTGAAAAGTTTGTTTCCGGGGTTCAAACTAGTGTTAACGGACATGACTTGTTGGTTTAAAGTTGTATACATTTTCCCAAAGTAACTGGACAACTTTTCTATTTCATTCCATTTCAAGTTTAGAACTACACTTTAATTCGTCACTGAGCAACGAATTGGTGATCCGTATTTCGCTCCAATCAGAGAGGGGGGGGGGGGGGGGGGGCCTTAAAAGATTGCTGACAGTCTAGTATCGCGTATCATACTTGGTTCGAAGCTGTCCCTTTTCACGGTACTTCTCCGTCAAAATTACTTAATATTTCGGCCGTGCGTTGCGCGTCGTCATTACGTTCCTGCGACGCATAAGATAAGCACTAGCGATGATGACCTAATTGACCTGAAGTTTATGTTTACCAGGTTTGAGTTATGTTACTCGCCTTCCAGTATGATATAATGCCGAAATACGGATTTTTTCTTTTTGTCGTGATAGATGAGGTCACAACACTTGGCATAGAAAGCGATGCTGAAATGCTAATCTACGCATCATACTCTATCAGAATAAGCAATAAAAAGTAGGGGTCACCGTTAAATTCTAGAGATTTATGAGTGACTTTAAAAATGCGCCATTATCACTACCCGCGTGATATGCGCGCCGCATTTACGTTTTGGACCTGTAAGCGATATTTAGGTTACAGAGGCCGGGAAAGGGTTTTATTGATGTAGATAGATTCGCCGTTCCATGAAGTACATGCTCCGGCGACAAACTGCCTCCGACGCAATTCTCGAAAAATGTAACAAATGCTCGCGGACATTTGCTCCGCCGTAAACTGCTCCGGCGGACATTTGCTCCGTCGACAAATGCCTCGCGACATTTTGCTTCAGGACAAGTGCTTTCCGGGCGACATTTGTCGGGACATTTTTGCTCCGCGACAATTGACTCCGGCGACAAATGCTCGGCCGACAATTGCTCCGGCGGACGATGCATCTAAGATGCAAAATGCTCGGCGGCAAATGCTCCCGGGCGACATTTGCTCCGGCGACATTTGCTCCGCGATATTGCTCCAGCGCATTTTGCCCTCCGGCGGACAATTTGCTCCCGGAGACATTTGCCCAGCGGAAATGTCTTAAGGCTGCCATAATACGTTCAAAGGTGCCTGACAAATGAAATCGAGATTAATTTGCCCTCGGCTGACAATTGCTCCTGTCGAATATTGCTCGTCGACAATGCTCCTGCGACATTAGCTCGACGAATTTGCTCGTCGACAATTGCTCCGGCGGACAAATTGCTTCGAACATTTGCTATTTAAGGCGCTGAACAATAATCCTCGCAACAATTGCTCTACATATTTCTATTATTGTTTGTATCTTTACTGCAGTAACCCAAATTTACATGCATGTTTTCCTCCATACACTGTAATTTTAATTTTTATAGCCTACTTACTGTATATAACAATTAGTTCTTGTTTATCTATAGGGTTTGTCAATTTTTTTACCGGTTTCATTGAATATTTGTGCATAATACAAGTATTCACATACAGTATCTCATCTTGACCTGAATCTATTTTTTAAAAGGTGCTCACAATGATTAACCAATGTCTTATAAAAGAATTTACTTATAGATTAACAACTTAGCTCATTCTAAAATTCGTAACGATTGGGAAAGACGTATTCATATACGGGCACGTTTGTAAGGATGTCAATTATTGACGGAAAGCACGCTGTATTGTTTTCGTCCGCTATACCGTGTATCGATCAGTAACAACAGAGTGCGGACACTGGATGTAACACCTTTGCAGGCCAACTACGAAAATTTTTTTCATTAGATTGAAAAAAACAATAGTTCACCGGATTGCTCAACGATTAATTCCGAAATGCAAAATCACTCTTGTATGGGAGGGGGAACCCTCCCCTTCGAACGCTTCGCAGCCCTCATTGCGTTGTCCCACGATTGGAGATATTACCCCCCCCCACACTCCGGGGAAAAATCCTGCGTATGGCCTAAGTCTGTTTCAGTATGTAGTGATTTTGTAATAATTGTCCAGAAAGAAAGCATAATTGTTATTCAAGTCAGAAAACGCGAATAGAATTATGCAGAATAATTTGCCTGTTCATCTCTGTATATCAAGTTAATGAATATATAAGAATTAAATGCCTTGCATCTGTTATATCTTTAATGACTCACAGGAATAAGATTGACCAACGGGATTCGAACCTGAAACCTGCTGATATCCGGTCAGCGGTACAAACACCAGGCCATCGTGCGGTAACGGGCAATATGCCACGCGTTTACTTGGTTACAAGTACACGAGAATATTCATTTACGTTGACTCATAATATTAATAGCTCTCAGTATAGGGACGAATTGTATTATGACTGAAGGGTTTGCAGAGAGAATTTAAGTAATGGAATATTGCTGTTCATCTCGAATTATCAATTAATGTTTCTCACACTATAAATTTAGTTTGATGAATAACTATTCTTTTTCAGTTGATCAAAATCGGAAAGCAATAACCAGAATCACAAATGTACAGACCTTCTGCATAACACCAAGGAACAGTAATGCGAACAGAGGTTGCAAAACAAAACGCCTTTTATACTAATAATAAGTTTTTCATTTTTGAAGTTATAAAGGGTTGCTGTTTTTTAAGGATATGAATAGAACCTTTTTTTATTTTAGCAGGCCAAATGTACGTTGAAATTGGATTTAGATTTACATTCATTGAATTTCATCTACATTTTAATAAAGTTAGAATGACGATGTATGAGGAAAACATGCATTGTAAATTGGTTACTCAATAGATTTTCGGTTTTTCAACGCACTTAACGAAGGTTGTGTCACATATTTTTCGCGGTTTCATTTTGAGAAATTATCAATGAGCACCGAATAGCAGGTAGAACATATAGCTCAGATTTTTTTTTTTACTGGAACAATGATTATGCTTTAAGATTAAGAGAAATAGTATACTGCTATGTGAATTGAGGAATCCCTGAAACAAAAGCTTGTCAGGAATTTGAATCACACCAACGAAGATTGTTGAAGACAATGATGGGGAAAGTGGGCAGATTAGTTATCACGTGACACAGATTACACTATCCAATATTGTATGAGGAGTAACGGCATACGAGGACCCCCCCCAAAAAAACAAAAAAATGACCTTACTAAACAAATGAAAGGGAGAGCGCAAAGGAGGTAAATACAACGAACAGTTTACCTTGTGATTGAACTAGATAAACATTTAAGAAATACCAATCATCATTACCATATACATTTAAACTTTTCTCGTGCAACATAACAGGTGATCTTTTTCTGTAATGTCACTATTCAAGAAGTTCAGAGACTTGAATTAGTGATGACTATAGGATGATCTGAGCAAAGTGAGCCATAGAATGATGATAGCGGAGAAGCAGGGTAAATTTAAGTTTTCGCTCAAGTTTGTATTTTTGCGATTGACAAAACGTTCACCGGAAGCACTTGTCGTCGGAGTAATTGCTAGCGGGGCGAATTATCCCTCTTTTCGTCGCCCTAGAAATTGTCTTCAGATTTGGAACAAAATTAATGTATGGAAGCTATGTCGTAGGGAGGAAAAATTGTTAACTGGATCAATATCGCACTTTGGAGCATATAATTTGTAACAGAAATTGTGCGTCGGAGCGAATTGTCACTCCTTAATTCAAGGGGGTGTAGGCTGGTTGGGCTGATGATGGAGGTGCAATACTCAGGGAGGTGGAACAGGCGAGTGCACATCTTGGGAAGCGTGAACTAAAGTGAGAAATCAGCGATTGAAATGCTGAAAAAAAAAGGTGTGCAAATTTCTTTTTTGCTATTCGGGTGAATAATATGGGCTTTGCGGCAGGGGGGGGTGCACCGTGCCCCAGTGCACCCCCCACGCCTACGCCCTTGTTTAATGGCAAATGGCGGAGCATTTGTCGCCGCGGAACATTGTGTACCTTTGGATTAAATGTCGTGAGGAGCAATTGTGAGCACCTGAGGAAGCAACATGTACCTCGGGAGCAATTGCTCGCGAGGAGCCATTGCTGTAGGAGCAAATGTCGCCGACAGCACATGTCGCCGGAGCAATTTGTCGTAGTTGCAAATGTCGCGGACAAATGTCGCTGGAGCAATTGCGCCGGCAGCAAATGGATCGCCTGAAGCATTTGTGGCATTTAGGAACTATTGTTGGGAGCAATTGCGGCCGGAGACAATGTCAAGGGAAAAATGTCGCCGGAGCATTTGTCCGCACCTAAGAACTATTGTCGGCGCGCCGGGACGCGAATGTTCGCAACTTAGGCAGAATTGTCAGCCAGAGAAATGTGCAGCGAGCAAATGTAGCCGCGAGAGTTGTCGCCCTTAAGAACATTGTCGCACCTAGAAAATATTGCACCGGTGCGCAAATGTCGCGAGCACATTGTCGGCGGAGCATTTGTCGACCTTAGGAGCATTGTCGCCGAGAGCAAATATCGCGCAGAGCATTTGTCGCCGCGAGAATATCTCCGAGCATTTGTCGCGCCAGCAAATTGTGCCGGAGATTTGTCGTCGGAGCAATGTCGGGGAGCATTTGTCGCGGAGCAAATGTCGCCGGAGCATTATCGCGGCAGCAAATGTTCACGGAGCATTTGTCGCATTTTTCGGAGCAGCATTGTTGTCGGGGACATTTGTCAGCCGGAGCGTATGTTATGTACCTTATAGAATTCAGTCATAATCAAATCCTTCGGAAAAAATACGTTATTCGGCTCCTGGGAAGGGGGTGGTCGCGAAAACAGGCGCGCGCCACAAATGCTCAAATTGACCTGAAAAAAAATGAAAGCCGTAGCAAAAAGATGACAAGTAAAAATATAGCAATCCACTTATCCATTATAAATATAAAAATTGCACTGAAATTGATTAGAATATATTGATAATGGTAGGCTCGAAGGCAACGATTGAATAACAACACAGTAAAATAATAACATTTAGGCGTGTCAAAGTGGCACAAATCTCTCCATTTTGCACATGTACAAGTTCCCGTAATCTTGCCACATCGCCCATGCGCTAGATAACAGATATTAATTTGACCACTCTGCACCCAAAGGCTACCTGAGTGCTGTCAGAGGAATCACATTTTTTATGAACCAGTCGACCTTTAACCTTGCTGTAGGTCAGTGACACCGCGATGGTCATTTGGGGTCGCGGTCAAGAGATACAGTCATACTGTCGGTTGGCGGTTGTTCTGATGTCCCTGAGTGCATGAGGTCGTATCTCAAAACCTGGAAGCCATACTCACCAACTGCTACGAGTTTTCAAAACAGAGTCTAATCTTCAGAGTCAAGTTAAATTTTATCTAGATATGCTCTTTTTCCAGAAATTTATAGCGATTTCTGGATTTTTCCAAAAGATGAAAATGTGCGGGAATACCGAATTTTCAGAACATCTGGAATTTTTGGTATAAACACAGACAAAGAACAATAATATTATAGTTCTTTTGTGTAAAACTGTAAATCGGTGTGATTTCCTTTTGGTTGTGAAGGCTTCTTAACAAAATTTGCGGGGGGGCTTGTGAAGGACTGAATCCAGCAGCAATTATCTATACATATTCCTTTCATTCTAGGACACAGATCTTATGTGTACAGTACGAAATACTCAATTAAACACAGAATATTGCCAGTGGTGTAATGACCAGAACCCACATGCCACATCAAAAAACACATAAGCTCCCACTAGTGGTATGGTACACCCCACTCCCCACACTATCCTGTCTCAGTCCCCGCCCTCGGGGACACCCACCCATCGCTTCCCCCACCCCTCGTTCCCCCACGCCCTCAGCCCCCACCCTGGTGGGGCCCCACCCCTCAGTCCCACACCCCTTGGCTTCCATACCCCTTGGCCCCCCACCGCCTTCAGTCCCTCGCCCTCAGTCCCTACCCTCAGTCCCCCACCCCTCCATCCCCCCTCCATGGCCGATCCCTCCGTGCCCATCCCTCGCGTCCCCACCCCTCTGTCACTCTTCTCCTTGCCCCTGGATTTCAGAAATTTGGATCTGCTCCTGTGGTTTCTCTCTGTTTTATTGTCCCTTCAGTGTTGATGGCTCACATTTAACATGGTGTAAATTTGCAGACACAGAAAATGTGAATTGTAAATGGTATTTATGTAATTGATGATTTCAACATTATCGGCAAAATGAACAGAGCAGTAGATGCAAAATACTGAATATTCTGAAGAAAGATGGGAATCACATACTTCATGTTCTGGCTGTAAATAGGGATCCAAAAAAGAAATGGGAAGAATTTAAAACTGGTATGGTTCTGCCGTGTAATCACACATAGTGATCGCATAGAGTAGGTAGTTTGTAGAAAAGTGCAGGTGTTTTCGTTGTGTCAGAATAGTTTGATCCGTGGCGTGAATGATGTGTAGATTCAAATTTTTATGTGTTATGTTCTTGCCTTTCGCTGCTTGCTTTAGTTATCTCTTGAATTATTTACAAGTCTTTTCCAGTGCTATGCTGACTCAGTTGGCGTGATCCAGCATGACAAATGTATTCTCTTTAATGGAGATGCATACGCCCTTTTT
>JZLH01S0021590.1:1431-16057 GCA_001188425.1 Eucidaris tribuloides | reverse complement strand
GGTTGGTTAGCACCTGCATGTACCTGCGCGTGGAAATCCGTGTGGTTGATTGAAGTGTCTTTATTTCACCCTTATAAACTTTATTAAAATGTCAGGCTAATTGGACTATATATCATTACCTAACATATTGCTTTATTTCAGTAATATAATCAGAATTTGAATTGAGACCCTCCCATCCTGACCCCTAACATTTACTCGCCATTGAACTCGATCTTGTTTGAGTAACAACTTCGCAAACTGGCAGATCTTGTGTAAAAACTCCATTCCCATCATGAAAACTAATTCCAGCTCGATCCATTTTCGAAATAATCATTAACTCTTAACGTGCCAGAGGATTTTAATGTCTATGGACTTTATGTATATTATTTGTCTCAGATCTGCGACTTCTGCATGTTAAGAGTTAAATAAAATCAGCGACCATAGTTGAGGTGACCTGTTGCATGTAATATCATATCGAATGGATCGGGGAAAGAGAAAAAATTCGGTCTGAAAGGGCAACATGAATTAACGCACATTTTTTTCACTGTGAAAGTCATGCAGACTTTACCATGACTTTCACGGTGAAGTCTGTTTGAAAGGGGTATAAGAATGAAAAATGTCATTGGGCTGGGGTCTATGGATAATGCATGTTATATTGAAATCAAACTCTCTCCTATGGGTTAATTTGTTTCCTCTCCTGTTTCTGGATCCAGTTTAGAGATAGGATGCAGTGTGGCAGTGCAAGTGTGTCTACTTCAGATCCCAGTTCTGGTGGTGGTTGATGCTATTCATGTGAGTATTACGCAGTCGAACGTTATGAATATGAAAAAATAAAGATATGATTTGATCTTGCCATTTTTCTGCGAGTTTCTTACTTTCAATAGGTGGCGATTCCGTGCGTGTCGTACGGAAATTAGAAATATATTCAAGTTCTTGGCAAAATGCTTTTGAGCGATGAAGATTTGTTTTATGGTAAATATATAAAGTACTACGTGGGGTACCTTTATGAGTAATGACAAGCAACAAAATTTGTTCTTTATGGGTGAATTAGAATGAAACATGTTGGTTCGTACGGCGACGCAGAGACAGCTCAAGTTTTTTAATTATTTAAGTTTATGTTTAAAATCCAGTAGTGCTAATGAATAAAATGACTGAATCTCTTACTAAATCAATGAGAAAATCCTGAAGACTATTTTTATACAGCCTATAATTTGAAAATCTGCTCTTTGACCACCAAAATTGCTTAAGGCAATTCTCAAGAACGATGTGTCGTACAGGGACATTCAAAAAGTGATCGTACGGGACATCTCTGAAAAATTCCTACTTCCTAAGTTACGTTCAATAAAACCTGCATTTTCTTAATTTGGGAAATATGTTCATTACAAGCGATTTAAATGACACTTTAAAGTGTATACACATGATAAAAATTGCCAAAAATCTTGGAAATATTAAATATGTTGTACAGGACAAAATGTGTCCTACGCGGACATAGGAAATGGTGCGCTTCCATTGTCCCGTACGACGCATTTTTTCCTGCTACAACACACTATAATTTTTAGCAAATATTTTGTTTGCAGTTTACAACCTAATGCTGTTCTGAGCAGTACATAGTGTTTGGATACATCTTTCTAGACCCCCTATTCCTTTTCCCATCCTCTCCCACTTTGAATTTGTTTAACCTAGGCCAGTAGGACCTATACTGAAGAAAGTTGGAACAATGTATAACATATTACAAATGAATAAAACATGGGTGTAGGAATGAAATTTTTCTCAGATGAAAGGAGAATAGGTTTCAAAATATTATAAATTATATAAATCTATTTTTTAATCATTAACCTTGAAAAAAATACACTCTGTGCAAGGGACATGTTCCTGTATGACACAGAAAAGTGTCCGTACGACACAATGTGTATCCGTTACTGGACAAAGTTGATGATTTATTAATGGAAATACAATAAAGAAATCCTAACTTTAATCCTAACTTTGTGGTATTATTTTATGATACTTACATCACCAATTTAGAGAATTGTGTTACTATAAGCTTGTAGGCCCCTGAAAGAGCAAATCAACTTTTTAAAGTTTATGTGTCGTAGGCACTTATGGTAGAGCTTCAATATGACATGTAATACTAGTAGGAATGAGAATATTTTTTAACTAGTCAGCTATCAAGGGGACTCCAACTACTTGACTCACGGCTATCTAAAAGATTGTTCAGTAGTTCTCAGATCTAATAGTATTCATATTTTCATACATCTTGTAAACTTGCTGAAATTTCAAAAATATCAAATTTCACAAGTTTCACCCAAAAATAGACCTTTGAGAACAATCTTGCACCCAAACTGACCGTTCCATTGGTTTACGGTATTAACAAAAAATTTTATCACCCTAGTTGTTCAGCGGCTGGATGCAATTTTTTATTTTAGCTTTTTTCAAGTTTTTAACGGCAATCGCCCAATAATGCCACATGAAGTACAGGAGTTTGAACCATTTTGTTTGCCGTTCTCAGGAGAAGACAAATTTTTAGCTCATTGGGCGTCGGTCAAGACCTTTTTAAACCCAATGTTAGTTTTTGAGCACTTTCTATTATGCGCCATCATTTGCCCCCATTTGCCCAATTGGGACCAAACTTGGTTAGTGATGTCTCATAGGGAGCTGAAGGTCTCAAACGGTCAAGAGCCCATCAGCAGTGGTCAACATTGTTTTTGAGCCAATTTCTATGTACGCAAAACTGGGGGACACATTTGGCTAGTCGCCTTGTTTCGATGTCGCTGTTGTCTGGAAAGCGGTGCCTATACCTCGCTTCTGCCTAATGCCAGCAGGGCAGAAAAAATCGTACTAGTAATTTTTTTTTTATTAGTTTGAAATTATATACATCCCCATACATAGTTACTACACTTCATTTATTTCATTTGGTTGTCAATCCTAAGAAATGAATTTTCAGCGATGACAAAAATGTTTTTTGATTCACAGGACTGACACGTGTGCTGCATTTATTATACTTTTGAGCAAGAAACCTTTAAAAGTGTGAGATGGTCACAAAATGGCTCAGTGGACATCTTAATCATATATTTCTGGTATTTCACTCTTTTATATTATTTGTATTCAAAATCGTAGAAAGTCAAATCCCGTTTTGTACCACTGTTCATATAATGCTTAAGATCAGAACTGACACTTGAAACAGAAATGTGTCCAATTTCTAATGGGCATTTTTTTATTTATGTGATTTCAAACTGCTAGAATAAATTACCTTTACAAATCAGGAAACTACATCTTTAGAATACTTTCAATTCAAAACTTAATTGCCACCTTTTGTTCCAAACATTTCGCATAATTACAAACAATGCAAGACAACATACCATGAATGGCAAGTAATGTTAAATGTTTATATTGATGCACCAGTCACTTCGTTATGCTAAGAACAATAAACAAAGATTTTATTATAAAGAAGTAAAAAATTTGTGGTCCCATAGCTTTGAGTTCCTTTGTATTATATTGCTTTTGCAACCTGATATAAAGAAATTTCTGTTATACAGAAACAATATCATGTGCGTCCAAGGACTTCTTTGTACAAAGGTTTATATGATACATATTTATTGTTCAACACTTCAATGGATGTCGAACAGGGAAATGCCATTATACACTGTAGCTGTAGGGGTTATTGCACTATATAACTGATGACTGGTATCACGGTGATCTTGCACATAGTTAAATTATAGATAGTACATGATATGGAGTTGCACTATCGGTAGATTAATATTTATAGGGGGTTTCCAAGTGCTGTTGTGATATTGTTGCGTATTCTGCGTGCAGGAATGCCGCCGTATACGTGCATTCCTGATGAGTATGCGCTGTATATCGAAATATCAGATACATCCGGGTACTTTGTTGTATTTGTTACGAGTAATTAAGGCTTTCCACCGTGTTTCCACACAAATAATGTACTAGAAATTTAAGCTATTTCTAAAAAATCACCCTATATGGCTAGTGTTCTTTGTTATGTGCTGACTGTTGCTTAATTTACTCAATTATAGAGGAAGATGTTGAATTTCTGTTGAATACCGAGAATTAAATGTTGTCACACGATAGAATAAATCAGAGCGCCAGTGGTTTGCATTTGAAAAAATTCGATGATTTGCTACAGAATTTTATCAAATTTTAGTTTTGATAATTTTTACTGTTTAGATAATAATATAATTATTGATGGCTTATTTTCGGTGGACACAGAACAATATTGTACTCCTTATGAATATCAGACTCGTCTGCGACTCCGTCGGATATTTGTGCACATTCGTACAATATTTTCTTGTGTCCACCTCGCAAGCCATTCCCATATTTATAATTATGTGCACTGCAGATGCATAATATCCAGATTGCCAGTTTGAAATAGAGCTGCACAAGGGATATTTTGCATTTCGAGTCATCAATCTAGGATAGCTATCACCATGTGACATGCAATCATTTTTACAGTAAGTAAAAGTTTATTTATTTATAACAGTAATGATTTTATTTTCATAATATTAAATTAGAATCAAAAACGAACTCCTGTCAAACTTGATCCCTGCATTGAGAGCATTGACTGCAGCCTGGAGAGTTGCAGTTCAATGGAACCGGAATGCACTCTTCTAACATTCGTATTAACGCATGATTGCCGATAGACAGACATTTGCCCTGATTTTGCACGCACATCACGCAAACGTAACAGCTATTGATAAAAAATGGTTCTGCATTTCTTATCTCTAGAATCTGAAACAGTTTCTCAGCTTAATACTAACAATGTATATTGTAATCATTGGTCGTACACCCAGGACTAATCTGTAAAATGTTAGCATTATTGCTTGAAAAATCAAAGCAAAGGAAGACAAGTCGCTTATTCCAGTCATTAACCTGGATTACCTTTTTTATTTCCAGGGCAAATAGTCATTAGTGCACAGTCCTGCCACTGTATAACTTTAAACAGTGAATTGCACATGTTATACCATTCAGCACAATTTACTGTTTTACTATATGTGAATAGTTTCTTTTTCATTTGCAGAATCTGCATTTTAATCTTGCTCTTCAACGATCTCCATCTCTGTGTCTGTGGTCATTCAGTGTCATCATATCAATTTACATCTTTGTGGATGGGAAGTTAAGATTACTTCAAGTTGAGACAGGAAGCGGGGATGGGAAGTCAGATTACTTCCAGGTGAGATAGGTGGGGATGGGAGTCAGATTATTCAGTGAGATAGGTAAGGGGATGGGAAGCGATTTACTTCCAAGGTGTAGAAAGGGGATGGAGTCAGATTACTTCCAAGGTGGATAGGAAGGGATAGAAAGTGCAGGATTACTTCCAAGTTGAGTTAGGAAGGAATGGGAGATCCAGATTACTTCAAAGGTGATTAGGAAGGGGGATGGGAAGTCAGATTACTTACAAGGGTGAGACAGGAAGGGGAGATTGGGAGTCAGATTCTTCCTGAAGTCAGATTTTCCAAGGTGAGATTAGGGAAGGGATGGGAAGTCAGATTACTTCCAAGGTGAGTTAGAGGGGAATGGGAAGTCAGATTATCCAAGTGAGTTTAGGAAGAGGAAATTGGAAGTTCAGATTACAGTTCCAAGTTGAGTTAGGAGGGGGATGGGAAGTCAGATTACTTCCAAGTTGAGACAGGAAGGGGGATGGCGAAGTCAGCTATCACTTCCATGCGTGAGTTAGAAGGGGGACTGGGATGTCAGATTACTTCAGGTGAGGATAGGAGGGGATGATGGAAGTCGATTACTTCGAAGGTGCTTAGGAAGGGGATGGGAAGTCAGCTTACTTCCAGGTTGAGTTAGGAGAGATGGGAAGTCATGTATTACTCAAGGTGAGTTAGGAAGGGGATGCGGAAGCAGATTACTTCCAAGTTGGTTAGGAAGTAGGGGATGGGAAGTCAGATTACTTCTCAAGGTGAGACAGACGGGGGATGGGAAGTCACGATCCACTTCAATGGTAGTTAGAAGGGGGATGGGATGTTAGATTACTTCCTAAGGTTTGAATAGGAGGGGACATGGGAAGTCAGATTACTTCAAGTGAGTTAGGAAAGGGTATGGGGAATCAATTACTTTCCAGGTGAGTTAGGAAGGGGAGATGGGAAGTCAGATTACTTTCCAACGTGAGTTAGGAAAGGGTGGGAAGTCAGCTATTATTCAAGGTGAGTTAGGAGAGGGGATGGGAAGTCAGATTACTCTCCAAGCGGTGGTAAGGAAGGGGGATGGAAGTCGATTTACTTCCAAGAGTGAGTAAGGAAGAAGGATGGGCGGAAGTCAGATACTTCCACAGGTAGTTCAGGAAGGGAGGGAAGGCAGTATAATTCCTATGTGAGTAAGAAGGCGGATGGGAAGTCAGATTACTTTCAAGATTAAGTTAGAAGTGGGGATGAGAAGTCAGATTACTTCCAATGGTGAGAAAGGAAGGGGGATGGGAATCAGATATTATTCCTAGGTGAGTTAGGACGGGGGATGGCGAAGTCAGATTACTTCCAGTTGAGTTTAGGAAGGGATGGGAAGTCAGATAATTCCTAGGTGAGTTAGGAAGGGATGGGAAGTCATATTACTATTTAAGGTGAGTTACTAAGGGGGGATGGAAGTCAGATTACTTCCAAGGTGAGTTGCGAAGGGGGTATGGGAGTCAGATTACTTCCCAAAGGTGAGATGGAAGGCGGATGGGAAGTCAGAATTACTTCAAGGTGAGTTAAGAAGGGGTGGAAGTCAGCATTACTCCCAAGGTGAGATAGGAAGGGGATGGGAATCAGATTACTTCTAAGGCGTCAGTTAAGAAGTGGGGATCGGCAAGTCAGGATTACTTCCAAGAGTGAGATAGGAAGGGGATGGGAAGTCAGATTACTTCAGGTGAGTTAGGCAAGGGTGTGGGAAGTCAGATTACTCCAGGTGAGGATAGGAAGCGGGGGAATGGGAAGTCAGATTACTTCCAAGGTAGTTTAAGAAGGGGGATCGTGAAGTCAGCATTACTTCCCCAAGGTGAGATAGGATGGTAAGGGGGATGTGGAACTGTGTGTTGGTGACTTTTGAATTGACTGGCTTTCTGAAGTCAGATCTTCCCAAGGTGATTAGGAAGGGGGATGGAAGTCAGATATACTCCCAAGGTGGATGGAAGGGGGATGGGGAAGTCAGGATTTACTTCCAAGTGTGGTTAGAAGGCGGGGATCGGAACTGCAGATTCCTTCCAAGGTGAGATAGGAAGGGGAATGTGAGTCAGATTATGTTCCAAGTGTGAGTTAGGAAGGGGATGGAAGTCAGATTACTTCATAAGATAGTAGGAAGGGGGATGGGAATCAGATTACTTCCAAGGTGCAGATTAGGAAGGGGGATTGGGAAGTCAGATTAACTTACAAGGTGAGTGGATAGAAGGGGTGGAGTGGGAAGTTCAGTATTACTTATCCGAAGGTGAGATAGGACAGGGGATGGGAATTTCAGATTACTTCCAAGCGTGAGTTAGAAGGGGAATTGAAGTCATTATTCCTAGTTGGTTAGGAAGGGTGTATGGGAAGTCAGTATACTTCCAGGTCGAGATAGGAAGATGGAAGAATGTAGATTCTTCAAGGTGAGTTGAAGGGGATGTAAGTCAGATTACTTTCCAAGGTGAGAAAGGAGGATGAGAAGTCAGGATTACTTCCAAGTGATGTTAGAAGGGAGATGGGATGTCAGATTACTTCTAAGGTGAGTTAGGAAGCGGCTGGTCAAGTCAGATTTACTTCCTAGATAGTTAGGAAGGGGGATGGGATCCCGATTAATTCCTAGGTCAGTAGGAAGGGGAATGGGAAGTCGATTTACTTCCAAGGTGATTATTAACGGGGATGGGCGAACGTCAGATTACTTCCTAGGCTGAGTTTGGAAAGGAGGATGGGAAGTCAGAATACTTCCTAGGGTGAGTTAGGAAGGGGTATGGGAAGCTCAGATTAATTCCTAGGTGAGTTAGGAAGGGGACGGGAAGATCAGAACTTCCAAAGGTGAGTTAGGAAGGGATGGGAAGTCAGATTACTCGTAGAGTGGAGTTAGGATAGGGGATGGGACAGTCAGATTACTTCCAAGGTGAGCATAGGAAGGGGATGGAGAAGTCAGATTTCGACTTACAGGTGAGATAGGGAAGGGGCGATTGGGAACGTCAGATTACTTCCAAGGTGACGATAGGAAGGGGGATTTGGGAAGTCAAGATTTACTTCCAAGGTGAGTAGCGAAGCGGATGGAAAGTCAGCTTACTTCAAGTTAAGTTAGGAAGGGGAATGGAAGGTCAGGATTACTTCCAGGTGAAGTTAGGAAGAGGGGATGCGGAAGTCAGATTACTTCCAAGGTAGACAGGAAGGGATCGGAAGTCAGATTACTTCAGGGTGATTAGGAAGGGGGATGGGCTGTCAGCGTTACTTCAGAGTGGTTAGGAAGGGATGGAAAGTCAGGAAACTTCCAGGTGAGTTAGGAAGGGATGGGAAGTCCAGATTAATCTAAGGTGACGTTAGGAAGGGGATGGGAAGTCAGATTACTTCCAAGGTTGAGTTAGGAAGGGGGATGGGAAGTCAGATTACTTCAAGGTGAGTTAGGGAAGGGGGATTGGGAAGTCAGATTATTCCAAGGTGAGTTAGGAGGGGTATGGGGAAGTCAGAATTATTCCAAGGTGTGTTGGAAGGGGATGGAAGTCAGAGATACTTCCAGGTTGAAGTTTAGCAAGGGGAATGGGAAGTCAGATTACTGCAGGTGGTTAGGAAGGGGTGGAAAGTCAGATTACTTCGAATGAGTTAGGAAGGGGAATGGGAAGTCAGATTACTTCCAAGGTGAGTTAGGAGGGGGTGGAGGTCAGATTACTTCCAAGGTGAGGACAGGAAGGGGAGATGGGAAGTCAGATTACTTCCAAGGTGAAGTTAGGAAGGGGGATGGATGGTCTAGATTACTCCAAAGGTGAGTTTAGGAAGGGGATGAAGTCATATTACTTCCAAGGTGAGTTAGAGAAAGGGATGGGAAGTCAGTCCTTCCAAGGTGAGTAAGGTAAGGGGAGATAGGAAGAAGTCAGATTTATTTCCAGGTGAGTTAGAAGGGGGATGGGAGTCAGAATTATTCCAAGTGAGAAAGGAAGGGGATGGGAAGTAATACTTCCAGTGAGTTAGAAAGGGGATGGGGGATGTCAGATTACGTTCCAAGGTGAGATAGGTAAGGGATGGGAAGTCAGATTACTTCTAGGTTGAGTATAGGAAAGGCGATGGGAGTTCAGATTACTTCTAGTGTGAGTTAGGAGGGATGGGAAGTCGATTACTTAGCAAGGTCTGTTAGGAGGGATGGGAAGTACGATTACTTCTAGGTGATATAGCAGTCGATGGGAAGTCAGATTCACTTCCAAGGATGAGTTAGGAAGGGATGAGGAAGTCAGATTACTCTACAAGTGAAGATAGAGAAGGAGGATGGGAGTCAGATTACTTCCAAGGTAGATAGGAAGGGATTCCGGGGGATGGGAATTCAAATTACTTCCAAGGTGAGTTAGGAAGGGGATGGAAGTTCCAGATTACTTCCTAGTGAGTTTAGAAGGGGGATTGGGAGTCAGATTACTTTCAATGGTGAGGATAGGAAGGCGGATGGGAAGTCAGATTACTTCCAAGGTGACTGGAAGGGGATTGGAAAGTCAGAATTACTGTTCCAAGGTGAGAAAGGAAGGGATGGGAAGTAAGATTTCTTCCAAGGGTTGAGTTAGGAAGGGATGGAAGCTCAAGATTACGTTAAGCGTGAGTTAGGAAGGGCGATGGGAAGTCAGATTTACTTCCTAGGTGAGTTAGAAGGGAAGATTCGGAAGTCAGATTAATTCCTAGTCGTGAGTATAGGCGAAGGGGATGGAAGTCAGATTACTTCCAAGGTGAGTTATTTAAGGGGATGGGAAGTCAGACATTACTTCCTAGGGTGAGTTAGAAGGGGGACATGGAAGTCAGATTACTTCCTAGTTGAGTTAGGAAGGGGGATGGGAAGTCAGATTATTCTAAGTGTGAGTTAGGAAGGGGATGGGAAGTCAGTTACTTGCAAGAGTGAGTTAGGAAGGGATGGGAAGTCAGATTACTTCGTAGGCGTGAGTTAGGAAGTGGGGATGGGAAGTCAGATTACTTCCAAGGTTTAGTTAGGAATGGGGATGGGAAGTCGAGATTACTTACAAGGTGAGATAGAAGGGGATGGGAAGTCAGATTATTCCAAGAGTGAGATATGAAGGGGGATGGGAAGTCACATTCACTTTCAAAGCGTGAGTTAGGAAGGGTACCCGGGATGGGAATCCAGCATTATCTTACAAGGTAGTTAGGTAAGGGGATGGGAATTAGTCAGATACTTCCAAGGGGAGAAAGGAAGGGGATGGGAAGTCAGAATACTTCCTAGGTGAGTTAGAAGGGATGGGGAAGTCAGATTTCGTAGGTGAGTTTAGGTAAGGGGATGGGACGTCAGATTACTTCCTAGGTGAGTTAGGAAGGAGATGGGAGCTCAGATTATTCTAGGTGAGTAGGAAGTGGATGGAGTTCGATTATACTTCGCACAGGTGATTATTAATGGGGATGGGAGTCAGATTACTTCCTAGTGTGAGTTAGGAAGGGGGCGGATTGGAAAGAGATTACTTCCAAGGTGAGATATAGGAGGGGATGGGAAGTCAGATTACTTACCAAGGTGAGATAGGAAGGGGATGGAAGTCAGATTCACTTCTCAAGGTGAGATAGGAAGGGCGATGGGAATTCAGATCTACTCCAAGGTGAGTTCGAAAGGGGATGGGAAGTTCACGAGAACTTCATAGTCGTGAGTTAGCGAAGGGGATGGACAGTCATGATTACTTCCAAGGTTGAGCATAGAAGCGGGATGGCGAAGTCCAGATTAATTCTTGGTGAGTTAGGAAGGGCTGATGGTGAGTCAGTATTACTTTGAAGAGTGAGTTAGAAGGGGATGCGGAATTAGATTACTCTAGGTGAGTTAGTGGCCAGCGTGATGGCGAAGTCTCAGTAATTACTGCCAAGCGTGAGTTACGGAATGGGGGATGGGAAGTCAGATTACCTGTACAAGGTGAGAATAGGAAGGGGATGTGGAAGTCAGATTACTTCCAAGGTGAGATAGGAACGGGGTTGGAATTCAGATACTTTCCAAGCGTGAGTGTTTAAGGGGATGGGAAGTCAGATTTACTTTCCTTAGGTGAGTTAGGAAGGGCGGGGGATGGGAAAGTCAGATTACTCTCCAAAGTGAGATAGGAGTGGTCGATGATGGGAAGTCAGATTAAACGTTCCAAGTGTGAGTTAGGAAGGGGAAATGGAAAGTCAGATACTTCCAAGTGCGAAAAGGACGGGATGGGAAGTCAAGATTATTTCCAAGGTGAGTTACGGAATGGGCATGGAAGTCAGATTACTTCTAAGGTGAGTTAGGAAGGGATGCGAAGTCAGATTACTATCACTAGCGTGAGTTAGGAGGGGGATGGAAGAGATTACTTCCAGGTGAGATAGGAGGGGATGGTAAGTCAGTCATTAACTTACAGGTGAGATAGGGAAGGGAGATGGGAGTCAGATTACTGTCCAAGCGGTGACGATAGGGATAGGGGATGGGATATTCAGTTACTTCCAAGCCTGTGATTAGAAAGGCGGTATGGGAAGTCAGATTAACTTCCTTAGGTGAAGTTAGGCATAGGGGATTGGGCAAGTCGGATTACTTCCAAGTGAGATAGGTAAGAGGGATGGGAAGTCAGAATTACTTCCAAGGTGAGTTAGGAAGGGGATGGGAAGTCAGTATTACTTCTATGAGTTAGGAAGGGGCATGCGAAGTCAGTTACTTCCTAGGTGAGTTAGGAAGGGCGGATGGACAAGTCAGTAATTACTTTCCAAGGTGTAAAAGGAAGGGCGCATGAGAACGTCAGATTCTTCCAATTGGTGAGAAAGGAAAGGGCGATGGAAGTCAGTTACTTCCATAGCGTTGAGTGTAGGAAAGGGGATCGGAAGTCAGATTTTACTTCTAAGGTGAGTTAGGAAGGGGATAGGGAAGTCTAGATTACTCTAGGGTGTAGTTAGAGGGAGATGGACATCAGATAATTCCTGGTGAGTTAGAAGGGGATGGGGAAGTCAGATTACTTCCAAGGTTAGTTAAAGGGATGGAAGTCAGATTACTTCTAGGTGAGTTAGGATAAGGGGATGGAAGTCAGATTATTCCTAGGGAGGTTAGGAGTGGGGATGGGAACCGTCAGATTAATTCCTAGGTGAGTTAGGAGGTGATGGGAAGATCAGATTACTTCCAAGGCTGAGTTAGGAAGGATCGAGAAGTTCAAGATTATTCTCAAGGTGATTGAAAGAAGGGGATGCGGTAAACGTCAGATTACTTATCCTAGGGGGAAGTTAGGAAGGGATGGGAGTCAGATACTCTCTAAGGTGAGTTAGGAAGGGATGGAAGTCAGTCATTACTTCCTAGTGTAGTTAGGAAGGGAGATTGGGAATGTCACGATTATCTCCTGGTGAGTTAGGAAGGGATTCGGGAAGTCAAATTACTATCCAAGTGAGTTATTAAGGGATGGGAGTCAGCTTACTTCCAGCGTGGTTCAGGATAGGGGGATGGCAAGAGATTACTTTCCAAGGTGAATAGGAGGGATGAGGAAGTCAGTTACTACAAGTGAGTAGAAGGGGCGACGATGGGAAGTCAGATTACTTCCAAGGTGAGTAGGAAGGGTGATGGCGAATTCAGTATTACTTCCAAGGCTGTGTTTAGAAAGGGATCGGAAGTCAGATAACTTCCTAGCTGTGAGTTGGAGTCCGAGGGATGGGAGTCAGATTACTTCCAAGTGGTGAATTAGGTCAAGGGGATGGGAAGTTTCAGTTACTTCAGGTGTTAGGAAACGGGTGATGGGAAGTCAGATTACTTTCAAGGTGAGTTAGGATAGGCGGATTGGAAGTCAGATACTTCCTAGAGGTGGTTAGAAGGGGTATGGAAGTCAGATTACTTTTAGGTGAGTTAGGAAGGGGATGGCAAGTCAATTACTTCCAAGGTGATTTAGGAAGCGGATGGGAGTCAGATTTACTCCTAGGTGACAGTTAGAAATGGGGTTGGGAATAGATTCACTTTCCAAGGTGAGTTAGGAGGGATGCGGAGAAGTCAGACTTACTTACAAGCAGTGAGTTAGGAATGGGGGATGGAGTCAGATTATTTCAAGGTGATTAGAGAAGGGCGATGGAAGTCAGAATTACTTTCCCAGGTGAGTTAGGATAGGGGTATGGAGAAGTCAGATTACTTACACGTGGTTTAGGAATGGGGATGCGGAGTCAGCATTATTTCCCAAGTGGGTGAGTTAGGACGTTCCCCCGGGGGATGGCGAAGTCAGATTACTTACAAGGTGAGTTAGGAAGGGGATGGGAAGTTCAAGTATTCACTTACAAGTGTTTGAGTTAGGGGGGGAAGGGGGATGGGAGTAGACTACTTCCAAGGTGATGGTTACGGAACCGGGGATGGGAAAGTTAATTACTTAACAAGGTGAGTTAGGAACGGGGATGGAGAAGTCAGATTACTTATCAAGGTGAGTTAGGAAGGGGGTGGATGGAAGTCAGATTACTTCCAAGGTGAGTTAGGAAGGGGATGGGAAGTCAGATTACTTACAGGTGGTTGGAACATTTGCTGAGGGATGCGGAAGTCAGCATTATTACAAGGTGAGTCTAGGAGGGGGATGGTAAGTCATGATTATTACAGGTGAGACTAGAAAGGGGCATGGGACATGTCAGGATTAACTTTCCAAGGCTGAGTTAGGAGGGCTGTGGGGAAGTCAGATTACTTCCTAGCGTCAGTTGGAAGGGGGATGGAATAGATTACTTCAAGTGAGATTAGGAAGGGTATGGGAAGTCCAGCCATTACTTCCAAGGTGGTTTAGGCAGGGGATTGTGCCATACATTACTAACCACTTCTATAAAGCGCATCATCTTAATACATACATCATTCCTACCTTCACCTCTGGAGAAAATATACAGAAAGAGGAGACAATTTGTGACCTGCTCTGTCAAAATGAGGCATAGGTTGATCGTATCATGATAATTTTGATGTAATGGAATCTTCCATTGCCTAAGCTTTCTAATATGTATAACTCACCTATTCAATGTGGTTTGTGCGAATTATAGTATTATGATATGTAAGAGTCGTGTTAACAGTAAGAAGAAATTTGAGAACAATGGCATTAAAAAAATTAATCAATCTGCCTCAGTTCAACTATCGGGTGGTTGATGCGAGATCTTTTTGCTACCTCACCATAGTGGCGAATTACTTGATAATTAATCCGCTCCCCTGACAACCATGGGAGCATTGGTTGATTGCGTTCGAAATATAACAACTAGTTCTGTCAGGTGCATGAACAGAATAAGTGTTTGATTGAGACGACATAATCAGCTGGTACATAGTACTCAACCTTCAGAAAACTGGCTAAACAATTTTTTAAAAAGAAAAAGTAGCTGATTAGTCACAGAGGAAGTTGCAATATCTAAATATATAAACATGACATATTCATATTTGGCCTATCATAAATTCTCCAGTACAAAATATTGAGCAGAAATCCATAATTAACCGAGGATTTATGCCATCTAGAAAACACTCTTTGACAATTGATTTGAAGCGTTTGCGTATTACTACAAATCAGTTAGACCTTAGCTCGACTCTTAACTTT
>JZLH01S0021580.1:11804-23119 GCA_001188425.1 Eucidaris tribuloides | reverse complement strand
TTCTGTACAAAGTGAATGTAAATACAATAAAATCGCGGAAATATACACTCGCGAATTCCCCGTCTTGAGGTAACATGGCGAAAATATATGGACGCGAAATATATGGCGTATACAGTATTCATGACGTCAGAAGTGGACCATAATTGCTATCAACGCGGTGGCTGTTCATGTAATGAACGTCATTCAACGTCCTATTTACAACTTGAAGAAGACAAAACATATTTGTTGTTTAAAGACACTATATAATATTATGGAAAACCCGTTTAAAAATTGGTAAAACTTTGCAATCCAACGTATCTAAAAATGTTTAAATGAACAAATAAACACCCTGGAAGACAAAGCTTCAGACAGTTATGCTGCCACTTGTAAAATATGTACTGATAAAAACTGGACCATGAATTATTCTCGGTCGATACAAATTTTGCAACATAGCAGTCTACGGGGAAAACTGGAATGGTTTCTCAATGAATTTTATTGAACTACAATTTTTTTCAGAGCTTTATTTTTAGACTTTATCAAAGACATTTGTAGCATGGGTAATCATGTAGATTACATTTTTTTTTTTAATTAATGGAAACATTTTTATACGAATATAAATTTGATTTTCGTTTATCCGCAAAAAGGGCCAGTGTGGATCCGACTGGGCTTTCAGCACCACTGGATCTCTGGAAGGGCAGACATTCAAGAAGACTGGGAAGCTTGTTAGTCTCAGTGAACAAAATCTGATCGATTGTTCGACATCGTACGGGAACCACGGGTGTCAGGGAGGTTTGATGGACAACGCTTTCAAGTACATAAAGGCGAACGGTGGTATAGATTCTGAAACGTGTTATCCATACCATGCAAAGGTAATTTGATACCGAAATGTCCCATTTTTATCATTATCATTTCGGTGACGGCTCAAGGCAACAACATTGGCAGTCAATGCCTCCGCTCCCAAGCGGAGGCCGGAAACAGTACATTTTCGGGATGTCCGTCCGTCCGTCTGTTCTTCCACCTGTTCACACACCCCGATCTCCTTATCACAATATCGGGAGAACGCCTGAGTCGATTTCAATCTTACTGTCTTGACCGAGGCATATACACCATGAGGTGTAGATAAAGTGATCGGATTTTGGAAGATTTTGCATAATAAGGGGCGGAGAGGGGGTGTCAAATGTTGTGGATTGTCGGGATGGTTAGCAATGGGCATCAGGACATTTTTGCCAAGTGGGCAAGGTCAAAGGGCAAAGATCAAGGGTAAATGATATTCCTGGGATTATATTTACGAGTGTCCGGTGGTGATTTAGTTTGGTGAGAAGTTAAGTGATGAGTAGAGAAACGTTAGCCAATTTATAATGGTCAAAGGCTAAACATAGGTTTAGTAAATGGCTGCATTTTATCAAATCAATCAAATTATCATAATCTGGGGCCGGTTGCACGAAACCGTCACAACTCCAGTGCTATATTTGTCACTGATGTCTGGAGATATGACGGACAACTATTTGCGTTTCACGAAACCATGACATCTCCAACTCCAAGCGGAATCGATAGTAAACCAGTCTTTGTCATAAACGGTATGATAACTTGCGACATTTGTGACATGCTATTCCAGCGTTGACTGAAATTACGGACAAATATTTGATCGAAATTAATAGGAAAAGATTTTTATCAACATAAACCATCACATAATTACAAACAATACACGCTTAATAACTCTTGGGTATCAATTTTATCGTCAACTAGATAGCACATGATCAATAACATAATGACCCTCCAAGGATACCGTAACTGCATTAATTAATTTTGCAGCTTCAATTCATTCCCTACACTGCTTTTATTTGGTCCTTTTAATGTCTATATTTATTTAGTGTGTTCTTTTGTTCTTTCATATTAATTCTATCTTAGTTAATAGAGTATTGAAATGTTTATTTATCTTGTATAACACAATTTTTTTATTATTTAATGACAGACGCTTATAACAATGATTTCTAACCACTCTAATAACAATAATGTCATACAGATTTAAGAAACTTATCACTGATATCTTACGACATGTTTGGGATAAGTGTCAAATTGAAATATCCTTTAAACATTTAATAGCATGATTTGAAGGGTTTTATTATTGTAAAATTACTAATTTTGCGGGTTGTATTTGACAATTTGTGGATTCTTGAAATGGCATGTGCATAATGTAACTGTTGGTGGCGTCTGATTGTATGACGGCTGCCGGAGCTGTCATAACTTTTGTCACTGCGAGTTACATGTCAGGGTTTCGTGAAAACGCATTAGTGGAATGTCACGAAGCTTAGGAATGTCAGGCTTTCGTGCAACCGGCCCCTGACCTTAAGATTAATGGCATGGAAACATTTTTCTAAAGATGCAATTTCGCCAATAGGTCTGTTCGGGTCTGCCGAATGATGGCGCCATAATGCTAAATGCAGTCCGCTATAGGTGCACAGCGCGTAAATGAACACAGAAACCAGAAATCGTGGCATCCGAAAACCCAACCCAAAGAATAAGAAATGTTAATTGAATGGGCGGCTGCAAGAGGGGGGTGGATTTGATTAAGTATTAAATAAATTTTCTGGATGGGTGTAGTGGATCATTAATTGCTGTTACCGTGTGGAAAGCAAATTAATTGATTTGGTAGGCAACTATTTTTTTTCGTTGCCCATGAATACGGACTTTGAAATTCAGTACAGCAAGCCGCAAATCGCCGTGAAATGCTAGGAAATTGTTATATAGGGGAATTCCCGTTTGAGAAAATGCTGGTCTAACAACTATCATTTTCTCTGATTTATGATCCCATCAAATTGAGGTAGTCATTGTTCAATATTGAATGTTGGTTCCAATGTGCCTAATTAATAGCTGATTTTTAATGAATTTTTCATAAAGTTGTATAGTGCTGTTTAACATTATCCTATGGGCTTGATTTACCTGCGTGGCGATTCCTATATAATAATTGCGACAACTCGCGATTGAACGTCACATTTTTTTCGCTATACAAATAGGTAGTCGTATCGCTAATTAATATATGCATGGCCTGTTTACTATCTTTCGCGAATACATAGTCGTGTGTCCTCCGCAGCTGAATTGTGTTCTCCACTTAAAACTCTGATTTTTGATTGCTTTGAATTTATCCATTCAATTTTTGTGTTCTTGTTGTGCCTTTTGTGTGGTTGTTTCTTATTTAATTAATAATACAATTTGTTATATTTAATTTGTTTGATTGAGTTATTTGTATGGTTAGCTTTTGGTCAGTTTTTTTTCATTTTGGAGTGATGTATTAATTTTGCTGACGCTCATTTGCATAAGGGCTTTCATGGCTGTTGTGCTTTTGTGAGGGCAAAGCGTTTATCAGGACTGTTCTAGCTTCAAAGGAGGGTAGCGAAAAATTTTATTGCATCACGATGGTGTAAATTGAAAATAAGATGAAATGATTTGTATGGTAACACAGACATATTACAGAAACAAGGTCTTGGCGTAATCTCAAATTTGTCGAAAAACTGGGCCGAAGTCGATAAAAATAACACATATCTCTATGGGCCAAAAATTAGATACATGCTACCAAACAACATTACGTAACCATTTCTATTGCATTGCGATGAGCACCTGGTGCTGTCGAATAGAAAGATCTACACGACATTGTTTTTCCATAAACATAGGGCATTCTCATGTCGCTACTCTCGCTATTAAAGGAGAAAGGAGCCAGCAAAATAACAGGCATAAGTTAAGAAAAAAAACAATGAGTTTTACCAACCAGTCAGATCGCACGTGCACTGGTCTGGAGCTGACTATGCGTAAACCGATGCATGGCACGCGACGTGTGTTAGTCGCGCCGCTGGTAATGTAATGCATGTTTGAATCGATAAAGGCTCCTCCCGCCTATAGCTGTTTGCAATGTTTATCCCCGAAAAAAATTGAAAGAGTAAAATAAACACAAATTAATATCTATAGGCCTTGCTGAGGGCGAGTATCAGCACACAGTTACCCTTATTTCAGGCTGTCTGTATCACCATGTACCATAATTTCTCACAATACTCTTACAATGTCATTTTTTCTTATAACTTATGCCAGTTATTTGTGCTCGCTTCCTCGCCATTTAAGGGACTCTAATAATTTGCAGGTCACAAGTTACGTTAGGTACGTCTATGAATATAACATTAATAATGGTCGTCGTGGTCATTCACCCTAAAAAGCCCAAGCTATTTTTTGGCTCATTCCGTGGCCAAGGGGGGGGTGGCACATGTCGTGCCGCCCCTTCGTCTAAACATCGTTTATTTTTGACGCAATGGCTGGGCTTCCTCTAAAAATTTGGGCACACATGCAAGCAACTCAATCTACAAACGCAACTATCAAAATTCTCAGTCAGCACATGGGCCCTAATTTCACATAATAATAATGAAATACCATAAGAAATATGGATTTTGTTGAATATTTCGAAGTTTCTGTCTTTAGCATCCCTTGCATACACTACAAGTGATTAATTGTCCTCTATATATAAATCAACATTTTTAAGGTGAAAATAAGTAATTTTGAAGTAAACTTTGACTGTTTGGGGCTCATATTTTTGTGTTTACAATACATATAGTGGGGAATATGCACAAATTATATGCCTGTTGGTTGCACTAAAGAGTAAATAACCTGATAAATGCATTTTTTTATCATTCTGTAAACCTTTTTGACGGAATTGCAACTTTGATGACATGCAAATCTTGTTCAATCTGTGTATAATTTTAAAATTGAAAAATAAAGAAAAAAAAAGGCAAGAAATCAAATGAATTTTCAATTATTTTTAATTGTTTTTTATTGTTGTGGCGCCATTTTCAGTAACCCTTCAAAAATAAAGAAAAACAAAAAAGGTATTTGATATGTTTTTGAAAATAGATGAAAACATACGTTTTCATTGATCATAATTTGAGTCATGATAACGAAAAAAGAAAGTGCAGTAACTCTTCTATGTAGTAAAAATAGCAAAGAAAACACCAAAAATGACACCACATGACTTTCGAAATGGTGGTTGCCATGGAACACAAATTTCACTGGTTAATCGGCTAAACTATAGCACTAAAATGTTCGCCATAAAAATTTTAGGGAAAGTCACCAAGTTGATCCAAAATTCGACAAAAATTGGGACCGTGGCGAAAAAAATTTTCGGTGGGGGGGCACAATGTGCCCCCCCCAGCTTGGGCTTTAGGTTGAATTGCTGTGTGCACATCGGACTGCGCAGGCAGTTTAATTAATCTAGTTAAAGTGTCCATTTAGGGGGATGTATGTATGTGTGATGTATGTAAGAGTATGTAATGTATGTATGTATGTATTTTGTGTACTGTGTTTTGTGTCCTGTGTGGTGTGTGAGTGTGTTGCCTGTGTGTGTGTTGTGTGTGTGTGTGTGTGTGTTGTGTGTGTGTGTTGTGTGTGTGTGGGTGTGTGTGTGTGTGTGTGTGTGTGTGTGTGTGTGTGTGGAATGTGTGTAGTGTGAATGTACATTTTACATTATAGAAATCTAATACATTCTTGTATTTTCAATATTCAAGTATCAAAAAGACCGCAGCATGATACGTGTCAAGTGATCATGTTTGGCACGACGCCCTTCACAGGGGCTGTGATTAGCTCAATTGGTCTGTTCATTCCACTACCTCTTCCCCCATTTTCATCCCATATTCTCACCATGATGCAGAACGAGAAATGCCATTACAAGCCGTCCTGTGCCTCTGCCGTTGACACTGGTTACGTCGATATCACCTCCGGGGACGAGGCTGCTCTTAAGCAAGCTACCGCTACCGTTGGACCAATCTCCGTTGCTATTGACGCCAGCCATTTTTCTTTCCAGTTTTATCACTCTGGTAAGTCAGCATTGAACTACCTTCTACAGAAATACAATTTTCCGTAAGGCCAGTGAAGCGTTTATCAATTGATCACCCAGAGCGTCAGTGTGCGCATGTTGACAAGTTACTTTGTTAATTTGTACACCATAACCGTTCTACTCGGATTAGATCCAGCTAAAAAAAGTGCATACATAATGCAGCTGTCAAATTTTGGGATCCATGCGTTGTATAGTTTTTGCATTACATTTATTTTCTAAATAGCTTAGTTTACTCAAGTGCTATTTTGCTAAACTTCGTATAGATTCAAGATGCGAGTTGTAGGTTTCACCCATGAGTTTGAATTTGGTAGAGTCCAATAGTAAAAACAACTGGTTGGCATTTGGCTTAATTGGCGTGACCTTTTGACCTAGCAAACTTTAATCAACGGGAATTCATTTTTCGCTGGATGATTCACGAAACAAATCTATCATTCCAACCAATTTAACAGCAGTGTAAAATTCAAATTCCACCCATGTACTTATGCCAAAAAGGAATACTTGAATTTATCGGCCAATGTTACTATAAAATCTAATTGTTAGGATGGTTTTATATAAAGGCAAGATTAAAGCCCAAGTTTAGTTTTGGGATTTTTTGTTAATTTGAAAGCTTTATGCCCCAATTTTGTTTTTTGGGGGGCTTATTTGCTGGATAAGCTCATTTTGGAGTGTTAAAAAAACACAACCTATAAATGGGCAATGGCATCTGGGAATTTAGGCATTTGCCTCGTCTGCTTCTTTTCTATATCCACTTTTTGAAACTAATAGCTTTCTGCAGCTTTTCTATATTTTTTTTTTACTAAATTGCATTTGAATTGGGTCCCACGTAATAAATTGGAAAATCACTGAACTAAGATTTCATTGAAATGTTGATGCATTTGGAAGCATCATATTAAAAATTACACACCATATTATGAAAATGAAGTATATCTTTGAATATCCCAACTGGTGTTAGAACCGGAAAGGGAGCGGGGGGGGGGGGGAGGCGGGCTGTCATTACACGGCGCACACCGTTATGCTCGTACAAGCACTTTCAAAGTGGACCATAACTAAATAATTATCCTTCGATCTAAAAATACAGAAAACAAATAATGTAACATGTTTACTCCTCCCGAAACATGTATTTTCAAATTAAGTTTGACTCAAGCTGATATAAAAGTATATAATTTTCCCGATTCTTGCGATTTTGATATCATTTTCACTGTATGCGTGCAGCATCGCCCGTCCACGAAAACGCAACCATTTTTAAGCCATTTGCTGTTTGAGCATGGTGTCTACCCCTTAATGACATTGCCCCCCCCCCCAGTGTTAGTTTAAGCAAAGTTAACCACAGCTACGTTAAATTGTACCAATACTGGACATAATAGCTCTGCAAGTAAAAAAATAAATAATAATAAATAACCGACAAATTGTATGTGCAACCAATATGGCAATGAGCCATGACACGTTTTTCGCCAGTTGTAGGTAGCCTGTGTTGGTTGATATACAGTGTGTCTCAAAAATAATTGTGCAAGACAAAAGCGCCCTCTTTGGTAAAAAAAAACACAAATTTTTGTGACGTCATGCTTATATCACCATCAAGGCCATAGTCTTAGCTTTCAAATGCCGTTTGTTCTGTTCAGGTTGCTTGTTTTAATCCTGAGATATGTTCAGTTAACAACGAAAAGGTAAAATCACAAATGTGCCACTTTTACTACAGTCAATAATTACATCAGGCCCTCTTCCCGTAAAAGTGACACAATTGTGATTCCACCCTTTTGTTATTTACAACATATCTCGAGATTAAAACAAGCAAATTGAACAGAACAAACAGCATTTGAAAGCTAAGGCTAAGACTTTACCTTGATATGACATAAACATATGCAGCCAGCAATTCTAACTGTCAAAGAGTGCTCTCACTTGAACCATTTTTTTTCAGACGTCTGAAGCATATTAAAAAAAAAGTGCAAGTAAAAAGCGCCTCTTCGGCAATTAGTAAATATTTCTGTGACATTTATGCTAACATTAACGTCAAAGGCATTCTCACCTTTCAAATTATTTGTTTGGTTCATTTTGCTTTTTTTTTAATCTCGAGATATGTGGTAAAAACAAAAGGGTGAATAATCAATTCTCAGCTTTTACAAGGGATGTAGTAAAAGGCACAATTGCAATTACCCTTTCTTCTATTTAAGATTATAAGATATTCAAGATTAAGAGAAGCAATTGAACAAAAATAATGGTATTCTGAAAGCTAAACTATACTCTTGAGTTGACGTAAGCATCATGTCACAAAGTATTTTCCTAATTGCCAAAGAGGGCGGTATTCACAGTGCATATTTTTTGAGAAACTTGTATGTCTGTCCTTTGCTTCATTTAGGTTGTATGAATAGTCCACTGTCAGCACTACTGCCCCTCGATCGCGGTGTCGCTCGTTGTAGGCTTACCGGGGCTACAGCGGAAAGACACTGCTGGTGAAGAACAGGTGTAATTATATTTAAACTAATAGTTAAGGGAACTCGCGGCTGATAGCAAGTTTACTTGAACAGAGCAGAAAATATCAGAGAAACACATATTGCGAAAATTTGAGAAACTGGACCAAACAGGAAATGAAGACATGAAAAACAACGAATTATGCATTGTTACTGTTACTGGAATACCAATCGTTAAAAATCGATCGGTATAATGGGCTTCGTCAATTGTTGTTATGCAAACAAACAAAACTCCCATAAAATACGTTACTCACCACTATAGAAAAATAACTTCATCGGTTTACCTAGGATATGCATTTAGAATACTTTTTAATGTTCACAGACGCATAGACTCTGTTCATGTAGAAAAGTGAGCCAAGTTCTACATTGCCATTTGTTCTTTGAAGAACACTTAAGGCCAACCAAAGAACCTTTTTTTATAATCAATGAAAGAACCCTAAATTTCAATGTGTAAATGCGATTTGAACTTTCTGCCCATATTATTACAATAAAAAACTAACCCCGCCGTAATTTTTTTTACTTTCAGCTGGGGCTACTAGCTGGGGTTCTCAAAGGGTACATCAGGATGTCTCGCAACAAAAAAACCAGTGCGTATATCCTCCCAAAGCTAGTTATCCTCTGATATACAACCAACTCAACTCGTCGCTCTCAGTGGAATCTTCCACATGCAGCAGGCTCGGTTACACTACCATCTCGTTCGCTATTTTGTAAATATGATAATGAAGATGATGATTCAAAGCATTCAAAATCTTTTTTTCACTTAAACATAAACACAACATCATACAAAGGACATAGCATTTCAAATACAAAGGCAAGATATTTAACAATACAATGTACACCAACAAAAAATATTAATGAAGGGTTCAAGTGAAAACGGCAGAGAGGCCTTATAATACTAAAAATTAAACCTAAAATAAAGCCAATACATTTAAATTAAAATCAATATTGTATTATAATTTGAGAGAGCAAACATAAAATGACACATGAACATACACATAATGTATGCACATGTTCACACACACCCACACCACCCACCACACACACACACACACACACACACACACACACACAAGCACACACACACACAACACACACACACTACACACAACACACACAACACACACACATCACACACACCCACACACACACATACACACACCACACACACAACACACACAACAATGCACAACAGAAACCCAAGGCACAACCTGACGCTGCTAACTAACTAGTAACATAACATGATTATCATTCGAAGAATAAAGTAATGCATATCGCAGATTTTGAGTAATTATATCAGTAAAAATTTTTATAACGCTTTTCGAACTATTCAATGATCTACAATTTTGTATAATTTGTGGTGTGCTATTCAGACTTGTGCGACCGGAAAAAGATAGACTTCCTAAAAAGAAAGGTAACGAATACGATGGTAAATGGAAATTATTGATTGCGTGTACTATAATTTGAGTTTTCGTTAATTTAGCTATGTGGGTTGAGAATTGATTCTGGCAAGGAATTGTTATGGCATAAAAACATATGTATTGCAGCATTGTAATAAATAAATATTAATAATAGCAGTTAAAACAACCAGACATATGATGATCATCATCATAATCATAATCAGTAATCATCAATCAGAAGCATACAATCACATTATGTATACATATCTAGAAATGAATTACTAAGTAAATTAGAATATAAATGAAGGCGAAGACATTGTAGTAATAAATTAATTAATCAAAAATAACATGGAATGAGAATGACTACGTTATACTAATTTTATGATAAATCGCGTAATGTCATGGAATTGTACAGTTAAGACATAAAATCGCTTGTAGATTTGAAAAGGGTTATGACATTGATGGGAACATTTGAAAAATACCTCAAGAACCAAATGAGTAATAAATATCCGAACTGGTACATCGACCAGCTAGAGTGATCTCGCCAGCTAAAAGGATTGTCTTAATTTTGTTTACTTTAGGAGACATAAAGCATGAACATTAATTCTATCAGGGCACGATTAAAATAGGACGCCCATAGAGAGCCACACAGCAGGTTGCCTGCCAACGAGGATATTGTATATATAGATTATTTGAGAATCTGAGTCAACGTTTGACTACAAATTTTCACAGGTGAATCCTTGATAGTTTTACTTGATCTAGAGTAGTTTCAAACCCCAAGTTGAGGACTTACCCAGTACTAGTAATATTAAGGGGATATGCGTTACACTGTTACGAATATGTATGAGTAAGCTTAAAAGTTACAGTTTAGCTATAAAGATTAAACATGAGTAAACTTAAATTATAGTAAGGGCCACAACGATGGTAGAATAAAAGTCTCAGTAATTTTTTTTTTCATTTGACAAGGATTTTCTGGGGAGCCATGTCCCGATAAGCGTGCGCCATAGATACAGCAAAAGCTGGCTTTAACATTCTTCTTTATACCACTTCTTCAATATCATACAAACCACGTGTACTGCAGTGACGTAAAGAAATACCAATTTGATCGCAAACCATTGTTTTTACTTAATTTGCAGTTTCTCGGCATCTCTGCATACTTGTCTCATCAAATTGATTATAAATATTATTCCATAAAAAATACATGCAAATTAAAAGCCACGTTAGGTTTTTGGTGATTTTTTTTTGGTTATTTGAAAGCTTTATGCCCCAAAATCATACACCCTGCAATAATAGATTTGAATTAGTTAATGAAAGAATTGTATATTAATAGCATTCCAAAGGGTTAAAAAAGGCTGTGGTTTACAGTGTTATATCTCATCTGAAAGAGCAGACTCTGCTGTTTTAGTGAGGTTTAAGTCATATTAAGCTTTTAACCCGCTTTGATGCTAATAGATGAAAATATAGCCGAAAACTCTAATTGGGGGTCCGCGCCTCCCCCCGCCCGAGATTTTTCATTAATTAATCAAACAAAAGCTAGAGACAAAAACAAGAAAGTATATGTGTTTATACCTCATCTGAAAGAGCAGAGTCTGCCTCTTTCAGATT
>JZLH01S0021577.1:0-19602 GCA_001188425.1 Eucidaris tribuloides | reverse complement strand
GGCAACAGAAAGTGTTTAACTTCAATAGCATAGGAAACTGAAACTTTGTCAAGCTCAAATTTCAAGTTAAAACAAATAATAACTATTTTTTACAATGTATTATGAGCGAGCGAGATAAATTATCGATTTTACACGTTAACGCCTGTAACAAGCGAGATAAATCGACAAATAAAAACCAAAATACTGCAATAAAGGACTTTCTAAAAACAAACGTAACATACATTTTGTGAACAACATGTGGTTGATGGCGATAGGAATTTGATAAAAATGTTCATGAGAAGGATGTTTGCATAAAAGAAACTGAGCAAACGCAACTACCAGTATTGTTCCCATGGAAACAAGATTTGTTTCTGGGTGGACAACTCGCAGTATATTTATATACGAAAGTTGCTCCTATACAAAGTAGTAAATGTAAATCTACCTTGAACCCGGCTAGCTCCTGTTTGGTTTTATTTTCGTTCAAAAGCGAGATTTTGTAAATTAGTACATGTTCTTTAAAGTATTTATTTTAAAAATATCGATGATTAGTGAATACTCTTCAGGCGAACAAGAGACCTTGAAGTTTATATTTTTCAACTATATCAACTGTCATTTAAATGATTTCTGTAAGTTTTATTTATCAGCAGAACGGTGGCTTTTAAAATGTATCTAATTCGTCTTCTGCAATATATACATCGGAACTTCGAATATATTCAGCTTTCAGTATCAATAATTCGAGTTCGCACCCAATCAAGCCTGTTTTTTCAAGTAGCCAGTACGAAGAGTTCAACTCGCCCTAGGGTTCTACACGTTTTTAAATGTCATTCATAATATTATAGTACTTTGACCGCAGCCCTGCACTTTCTTGGACGGGGAAAAAAGAGAGACATGCGGCGCTAGCCTAAGGAGACGACATCGCAATTCATTAAAATATTCTACTACTCTAAACTTTGCAAGTTTAAATTGTGTACAATAATGACTTTTTTCGCCACAAAGACACGATTTGGGATTGTGTGGCTCGGGGCGAGGAAAAAACTATTAATCTTGACGAAATTGTATCAGTGTTGTGTTGCCATTTCGTAGTAACTTTGTTACCAAAAAAAATGGTAGTTGAGCTTTATGTCGACATGATTTATGACCTCTATTATCGTTATTACGAGCTAATGATATATCGTTTTGATTGAAACGTTTAGTTGTTGGACTCAGATGTCACTGGGAGACTGAGGCATTTTGTAACCACATGGATTTAAGAGGGATTCGGTCGGCGAACGAACTTGTACCTTGAAATTTTGCTCAAATATACATAATGCTTAATAAGTACTTAATTCATCTAATAATTGCATGCGTGTTAATAGAGGCAATTTATGCACACACCAGGTGTTATGCCGGTGGGGCAGTGGGAACCCGCTACATTATTTTGCTGAGTCTTTTGCGAAGTCATCTTCGGTGATAACACCTCATTTTACACGAAGGAAAATTGGTCATTGCACTAAAGGAACTTCTGATGAAGTGTTGTTGGTTTTACTTTTCATGGACTAATGCACAATCTGACAATGTTCCCACAACAAACGCAGTTTGAACACCTTAGTATAGATATCGATTTAAAGTCACAAGTTATTGGTGATATGCTTTCCTCTTATTAGAAATACATTTTCGGCTTTTGTTTTAACGATATTTTTCTTATCTTGCAATTATGTACTTACTGAACAAAATGCTACAAGATGCAAGCCTGCTGTTAAATTATCAATTAAGTTATACCCCTTACCGAAAGGATTGACATAACTACCACATTGTCAATTACCGCTGAGGCAATGAACACAGGCTACATTATGGAATTTACTTAGAAGATAACTTCATTTCATTTCATTTCATTTATTGTTTTCTGCATGATGCAAATCAAACAAAAAGATCAAATAATTACAAATCGTACATAGCATAAATAACGGCGTAATATCATTAATGTAATAATATATGTGTAAGCGCATGATACTTTGTGGATATCGCACTATAAATTATTATTATTATTATTATTATTATTATTATTGTTGTTGTTGTTGTTGTTGTTGTTAATCCGGGACAATACCTTTTGGCTCAGACAAATCATGTACCACAACCCTCACTCGAAATTACTCCCCCCCCCCCCAAAAAAAATGTAAATCAAGTCGTAGTAGAATTACAGGGTAAAGTTTCTTGGGGATATAGTCCAAGAGGTATTGTCCTGAAGTAGTTGTCCTGGATATAGGTGGCATTTTTTGTCTTGGGGTAAATTTCCGAGTAGCTTGGGTTATTAACCCATTGGTAATTGTCCGGGATCCTGGGGGTTACTGTCTAAGGACGTTTTTTGACACACACACGGGTTACCAAAGGTAATTTGGATGATGGTTACCTTGCTAAACTGGTAAAGCTTGGTTCATTATCATGGATGACACAATGTTGCCTTCCAGAGGCCTTTTGCATATCACTTTAACCGGAGAAATTTCTCTGGTTAAATAACAAAATTCTGGTTAGTGTTATTTTACCATTTATTTTCCCCAAAGGACAAAAAAACGGAGTTTTTCCTCTGGTTAAAATTTTGGGGCAATAAGTTCCAGGAGTTCCAATTGACTCGCACCTGAGGACCAAGAGTTCTGAAGGTTCTGTGTATCGCTCAATTCGGCGTCTAAGGATACTTCTGATTGCGGAAAAGGTTCTATCTGAGATATCCTACACACTAAGAAAAATAGGTTCAACTTTGCACCTTTAAAGGTGTAGACCAATGTCACACTGGGAGCACCTTTAAAAGTGCATCTTTGCACTTTTCTGAAAGGTGCAAAGTTGCACCATAGAAAATAAAAAGTGTTCTTCTTTTTCTTGCAAATTGTGTGTTTGAAAGGCAATTTACGTTCATTCCAGTGCTATTTGTAGTATTTACATTATAATACACTTTATTAATTAACAATTACAAATATTTAAAAACTTTTACAAATATGACCTTACCGGGGCTCGAACCTGCGACCTTCCGCACGTAAGGCTGACGCTCTACCCACTTGGCTATCAAGCTGGCCGTGAAGGTGTTTATTTTCAACTGCTTACATTGTATTGAAAGCCGAAGGTGCATTATTTTCATCCTTTCAAGTTGCAAACTTGAACCAAGAGGCCGATTTCGTGGTATATTCAAATTTCATGCATACCTTTTAAACCAAGGTTGTTCTTAACAACCTGAAAGGTTGTATGGGCTTGTCCGACATAAAAAAGTAGTGTAATGTGTGCACGATGCATTTTCAGTATTGAAATTGTATTCATAGAAACATGTGAAAGAAATAGCACCAGGCTTCGGAAGAGAAAACATCCATAAATTTGAATACAAAGTGGTCTATTGGAGTCAAAATGTGCACCTAAAAAGGTGCAAACTTGCAAACACAATGGAGTGAGGTGAGCGCTCAGCCGTGAAAGGTGCAGATTTGCTCGAATACCGCGGCAGAAATTGCTCTGCACCTATTTCCGCAAAGTTGCACCTTGTACGCACCTTTATTTTTTAGTGTGTACCTGCCGTTAGTCAGAAACTTGCTTGGATTTGCCATCTTTCTCGGCTACTGTCATTGCAGATACTCATATCTGTAGGGAATGTGATGGAAACACCGTCCAAACCGGTCTTTAAAATATCTACGAAGAATCATTGAGTGATAGATGATAAGGATGCTTACCTCGGAGTCCACCCCCCCCTTCGCCCCGCTCGGGATATTCGGGCAAAGCTTGCCTAACTGATCAATCTACATACTATTATCATCTATCTACATTATCTATCCATCTCTCAGTCTCACTCAAGAATCCTGAGCAGCATTATTCGTCTACTGTCGTCCACTTGCACCCAGGTGAGTAGGGATTAGAAGATCATCGAGACATGAAGCCGTACAAAGTGATAAAGTGATAGGTCTAATTAACGCTGCAATGTAACCTTCCATTCAGCAGATTCTACTTGAAGGAGCTTAAGATGGATAAGAGAATATAACAGAACACTTTCGATTTCGGGGTATAGTGTCGTGTTTAAAACTCAATTAAGTGTTCCTCAAGTCGAAGGGTTCACGTTCTCTTATAATACGGTATACATACTTGTATCTGAGTAAAGCAGCAAATCAGCGATGTTGGACATCACTTATGCCTTTCGTGACTCGCTTTGTGCATGTGTCATGTCATCATTTCAATTATGTTCTAGTATTTACGAAATCAGGACATAGAACATACGGATATTGGTAAAAGTTTATACTTTTGTGTTCTTTGTTTCAGTAATTTAATCTCCTTCCGTCACATAGAATTTCACAAATCAGTAGCGTCTTGATTGCTAATGGTTTTTATATGAAAATAACCCCAACTGCCATTCATAAGCAAAGGATAGATCGACGTCGCGTATTTTTTATAATATGCCCTACCATTTTTTTTTAGATTTTTCATCATGTTACCTGAAGAAAAGGTCGAATAGGAGATATATGTTTAGAGAACAATTACCATGGTGGAATGTATTTTGAGTGAAAAAATGAAAGTACACTGAAGACCTAAGTTGGAAAGATAGCAGGGTATGAACCAGCAAGAATATTTGACGGACGTACGATAAACGAGAACTGTGAAACTTCGGAGCCTATCTGCCAAGCATTATGCAAAATTGAACCACATGCATGTTTGAAAACATCTGGCACACGGTTCATGAAGTGGGTAGGTTTGGAGCTCTCTTGGGCGTGCGATGACATGAAAAATATCGCGAGAAAAAGTAAAAAGGTCGTAGACAAGAATATGACATATGGCATAAAAGATTCGCATGTGGCATTATTGATGCATAAGTGCATTCACACTGTTTTTCACTTGATTCGACGGAATTTTGTAATTGCATTCGGTTCGTTTCAGTTAAATAAGATAAAGCCATTGTTCACAAATGGAAATAGTAAAACTCTTAAAGGCAATATTTATCAATCAATATTTCCATTTTTGAAAATCATAGGTGCATGATCTATATGCTACTAATGTCTCTGAAAAGGTCTGAAAATAAGGCCCTGACCAAAAAAATATCAAATTCAAAACAATTATTAACTGCTTTGAAAAAAGGTGAAAATCAATGATCGGCCATTCGTGTTTTCCTTCATAGACTCCTTTGTCGCAACATGTTTGTCCGCAGGACATTGATTCATGCACCGATATTTATTTAAACATAGTTTGCCAATGCTAGCATAACTGTCGAGAGTTTTGTGTTCTAGAGTGTTTATCTGTCCATTCAAACACCATGGGGTCGGATCTCAAAGTTTGACAAATTTAATAGGATTCCACAATGCTAAAAATATCTTTAAACGAAAGAGTTTTTGTCTTTGATTTGGTCTGAAGTTTACACACAACAAAACTCGGGCATCTTTTAAAGGTGGCAGGGTAAAGATAAGCGCCTTGATGCTGATTCATACATCGGGGTTGGCAACCGCCCACTCCCCCGATCCTCGGGTCATCTGAACTTTGCCATGCCAAGACTCTGGTTAGGCAGTCTGGCAAAATATAGCCCAGGTTTCAAATCCGCAGGAACAATGCTCCAGATCTGTAAGCTTTCTTTAAAAAGATAGAGAAAGGGCCCTTCGCTCTACTCATCAGGGAGGCAAAGCTATTTGTTGGCGGTAGCAACAAGGGGAGGCACAGTTTCCCTTTCCAATTTGATAACTGTTTCCTCATCCCAAAGACACTCGTCGACAATTCTTAGATTAAACAAAATTTCAAATGCGACCAATTTTGCTGAACAAACAACAACCTTCGACAGTGGTTTGCAAGTCTGAGCATATCCCTGGTATAGTTCCCACCCTTCCCTTCATCCCTTTACCTGTCAATGTACGAAGCCAGGGTGACTTGTTGACTCTAACGTTAACACCCTTCCCACGTGGATTCAAGATGATAGGCAGGTCGGTGGTGTGCCACTCCTCACTTCAGACGCCATGTTCACAAGTTCCGTCTTTCCCCTCTCCGGAGGCGCAAGGCTTCTGGACACACGGCTGCTCGTGATCATCATCGCATTGTCCCAACAGGTTTGGGTATCTACTACACCCCCCCCCCTCCCCCCACTCTCTCTCTCTCCTCATATTTTTCTTTAATATTTCTTAAGATTTCATTAAAATTTCCTCATCCCAAACTTTTTCCTCGCCCCACCTCTCCCCTCCATCCCCTCTCTCTCTCCTCACATCTTTTCTTTAATATTTCTTAAGATTTCATTGAGATTTCCTTGTCTAAAACTTTTTCCCCATGCAGTACACGTCATAGCAAGTGGACCATGAATCCTTCATATTATAATGGGAGCACCCCGTTCTCCTCCAGGGTTTTGCCATCTCGTATCCAGGTGTTATTGAAGTCCCGGCCAAACAATACAGATACGATCATGTCATCTATTTTTACTATGTAGCTATAAACCGACACTCTGTTAAGCGCTGGTTTGTTTTGCTTTCTTGTAACTTTTTATTATTATATGTGAGTTTCGTCTTTAGTCTGTTCTTTTTTCTAACATTATTCTAATTCTTTAGATCTTCTTTATAAGTTGTTATTTTTAGGTGTTTCTTTCTCGGCTTGTTCTTTTATTACTTTTGTTTGTAAAGGTCAAAGTGTTAGAATATTACACGTTTTCGTATTATCTGATCAACCGTTTTATATATCGTAAGAGTACCTGTTTTCCCAAGGACAGATAAAATTACCTACTGCATCTTTCAACTCAACTATGCTAAATTTAAATTATTTACCTATCACTATTTCTGATTAACTTTTCTGCCCCCGAATCCCTTTTTGCTAGAAAAATGTAGCACTTTAAATAAGTGTAACAGTCAAATTTATTAGTTACGCTGATAACTAAGTATTCATAACTATGTGATATATAAGTAAGTGTGTGCTTTATGTTTGTCACGTACGTGCAAATTTACAAACAGTATTGGAACGATTTCACGAGACAAAACGGATTTCACAATGAAAGTTTGCAAATGTTCCCAAACACGTATTTTTCCAGGGTGTTAATACAAGATTAGGTTTATATCAAAAAAAACTAAATTACAGAGATTTAATGTTTTTTCCCATTTACCACATATACATCCAATATGATACATTCAAATTCTACACTGACCGAAACAGTGTTAGAATCACAGTGTCATTAATTAATTTAGCAGGCTGAAAGGACGAACACCTATCAAAACAATAAAAAAAATAATCGTTACCGTAACGATTAGCTTGTTCATTGTAAATGTATATCAAAGGTAAAGTTAAGGGTTTATAGTTTTGAATTAGGCACTATATAAATGTTGCATATTATCATTATTTAGTATCATACAAATTCGAAGTATCGCTAATTTAATCTCACGAAATGTAGAATTAGTGCAGTGCCATCAATCATCAAGATCAAGTGTTCACAGGTACCAATTTGATAATCCTTCGAATTACATTAATCAAAAGATTCCCAACTTCCTCATTTATATGTTTTAAAGATTGGTGACATGATTGGGAACACTTGAAAATGTCTCAAGAACCAAATCACTTGAAATATATACCAACTGTATACTAGCTGTAATGGATCTCCCAGCTGGAAGATTTGCCAGATAAAAAATAAGATCCATAGGGAGCCACACAATACCACAAGGGATATTGACATAAGTTATTTTAGAAATGAGTCAACGTTTGACTACAAGATTTTTACAGGAGAATCTTGCATAGTTTACTTGATTCTAGAGTAGTTTCAGCCCAAGTTGAAGACTACCCCAATCATGTCATTTATTTTTAATTCTACACACATTTTTACTTTCTTATGTGCAGTTCAATTCAACTTGTCGTTGACAGTTTTATCTCCTTTAACTGTCATTATTTGCGAGTCTTGCTTCGTCACCATTGTTATTCATCTCGTTTTGATATAAGACCTTGTTCAGCTGATTATCACCTTATCTTACGGCTTTATTCGTCGCTTACTTCAACCATTGTCTGCGCGTGATCTCCACTGGCGTGGCCTCTGTCAAGGGGTCCCTCCCGAATCGAGCTAAGTTCTCTCTCGCTGGATAGTTTATCGGTAGAATCTACGGAAGTGCAAAATAAAACCATCAATTCTTCTCGGTCCCAGTAGAATTTCTGGGGCAAATCGCCAGAAACCTTCGGACTTCCCCACCTCTGCATCCCCGTCCTGTAATCAAATTTCCCTTGTTATTATTTTATCCTGATGATCGAGGGTAACAGTTATTGCACTTTTATACACGTTTCACTTAAACAATGCATTCAAACACACTAATGATTTGATTTGATTTGATCTGATCTGGTTTGATAGAGCAAAGTAATCTGGTCCATTAATAATAGCTATAAATTTCGATAATTTCATTACAGCTTCATTCATGAGTGTTCATGTATTTCTGAATGAGATTACAGAGTTTTGATATTTTTACGGCTTTTTTAAAGTGAGGAATTACTATTTGTGCTGAAATGGATAAGTGATGTGCAAAATGTTTCCTTCCAGTTTCATTGATGAGTATAGATATATATCTAAATGAGATAACCGAATTTCGATATTTTTTATGTTTTTTGCTTCTTTTTTTTCTTACTTTTGTTTCCACTTTCTTTCATTTTTTTTCTTCATTTTCTCTACTATCTGCACTATTAGTTACCCCATGTCGATGTTATTTGTTTTTTGTTTTTTGGAGGCCTCTATCTACAATCAAGCTCGTCTTATGATAGGGGCCTCCGGTATTTTCCATCTTTATCTGTATAAATATTGTATATCAAATGACATTGAATAATGCAAATTTGTTTATGTAACAATTATTTGTAGATTTATTAATATACTGATGTAATCTAATGATATTGTAAAATATATTTTCATTTGTCAAAATTGTATACCGGAAGATATCGAAATAAAACAATTCAATTCAATTCAAAAAATGGGGAATTTCAGTTTGCGCTGGAATAAATAGATGTAAGTAGTACAAAGCATTTCTCTGAGTTTGTAAACCAGAACTGAGATGTAGTTCGTTTCGTTTAGTCTAAACAAAGCTGTCACGACTTTGTGTCGAAAACAAGTTTGATCACGACCTATTAACTTGTTGCCTCCGAAATTCTGTCATTCCCTTGGAGTTAGTACATGACACACTCAATTCACCCCAGCAACGGGTTAACAAAATGTTCAGACTGTCTATGCTCGATGTTTGTATGGAGTTAGATTGTCCTATGGTTTCCATACTGTTGATGATATATCAGTATAATTATTGTTTTCGTGGGTTAATTACTGGCAAGGGCATGGGAATGGTATTCATTATCCGAAACGGGTCTTCTCACGCGCTCGGTTGAGACGTGAACGTATGATATGAGCATATAAAGTGCAGAAATATTTTTCAAGATAGGTAGACTTTCTCCTTTATATCAATTATCGAATTGGTTGGTTTGAATTAAACTTTATTTAATCAACCAAAATCATGTATCTACATATTGTATCAAACTATTATTGCCGACAATAATACAATTTCATTGATGATAAGTGTAACATTTGTCAGAAAAATTATAAAAGGCACCCTCCTCCTAAGAAAACTAGGTTCAATTAAAGGTGCAGACCAATGTCACACTGGAAGCACCTTTACGGGTACAACTTTGCACCTTTCAGACCTCAAAGACCTTAAAAGGTGCACGAAGTGTGAAAGGTGCAAAGTTGCACCCGTAAAGGTGCTCCCTGGGTGACATTTGTAAAGGTGCGTAGTTGAACCTATTTTCTTAGTGTGTACGGGCCCCTCCCTTGCGGTTTCTCCCCTACGGCCCATCCCTACGGCCCATCCCTACGGCCCCTCCCCTACGGCCCATTCCCACGGCCCCTCCCCTACGGCCTCTCCCCACGGCCCTCTCCCCACGGCCCTTCCCCCACGTGCCCGATTTTGCTTCTAGCTCAACAAGTCGCTATCGTGCCATTGTCTCCTCTTTTGTAGTCATCATGCACACCCAGACTTGTCAAAACTCTGGAGATTTCAACAAATAAAACTTGCCGAAAGTGCAATGATATTTTTTGACTCGAAAGTAAAGAGTTGGAAGGTCTGTATCAGCAGGTTCGCCGAGTTACCTGAGTGACCTGCTTCTGAATACAAAAGTCAAGTTATTTCTAGGTCGTCTGAAAAATCATCTTTCTCATTTGAAAAGACGTTTACATAGTTTATCAAAACTTCCATTTTGAGGGACATAAACGGTACTCTTGTTCACTGGGTCTGCATGGAGGATAGAACTAGAGTATGAACGCTCATAATACTAGGGGAGCAACAGCACCACTGCCTGACGATTGTTATATTACTAAGTTTTAGCTATAGAAAAGTTTGTAGCAATCTGTAATAATTTTCTCTCACTTCGGTAGGCCTACTGCCAAACAAGCTATTATAGGTTCTCCTAAAATATAGCATTGTTGTACATACAATGTAAGTATCTAATCTATGTCTTTTATTTGTAACAAGTAAAGTCGTGCCACAAACTAATCAAACTCCAAACTACTCAGCCCACAAAGCAGATGATTTTAAAACGTTCCAATATCTATTCTTTTCCAAAAGTTAATGTTTGTATTTCATCTTGCTCCTAATTTTGTAAACTTAAACTTCACGGGAAAAAGAGTGAATTTGAAGTTGAATGTGAGTTTCATTTCTAACGAGTCTACTCTAGGTTTATCATTATGATTTCAAGTATGAGATTCGTTGCCTAGATACAGACAATTACCTATAAGGAGATCCCGGGTTCGAATCCCCGCTACCTGGATTGTTTCCTTTCTATTAGGCATTCGGGTACGCCGTAAAACCATAGATCCCATGATGTGACGATAACACCTCTTAACCACGCGTTTAATTTGCCTCCAACCTTCTAAAAAGATGGGGGAATGGATTTTGTAGCTGAACGAATGGATCTTCTATGTCGGCACTGTTTCCATTTAGAAAGAAAAAGAGAATTTTTATTCCTTTATGTGCAAAAGAATTTTTGAAATGCAAGAGTAATATAAAAAGAAAAGAGAAAATATAAAAAAGAAGAAAGAGGAAGAAGAAGACGAAGAAGAAGAAGAGAAGAAGAAGATAAGAAGAAGAAGAGAAAGAAGAAGAAGAAGAAGAAGAAGAAGAAGGACGAGGAGGAGGAGGAGGACGAGGAAAAGGAGGAGGAGAGAGGAGAGGAGGAGGAGGGAAGAAGAAGAAGAGAAGAGAAGAAGAAGAAGAAGAAGAAGAAGAAGGAGAGGAGGAAGGAGGAGAGAGGAGAAGGAGCAGAAGAAGAAAAGCAAGAAGAATGAGGAGGAGAGAGGAAGGGAAGAGAAGAAGAAAAAGAAGAAGAATAAGAAGAAAGAAGAAGAAGGGAGGAGGGAGAAAGAAGAAGAAGAAGAAGAAGAAGAAACGAGAATGAAGAAGCAGAAGAGGAGAGGAGGAGAAGGAGGGAGGAGAGAGCGGAAGAAGGAGACAGAAAGAAGAAAGAGAAAAAAGAAGAGAGAAGAAGAAGACAGAAGAAGAAGAAGAAGAAGAAAGAGATGACATAAAACAAGAAGAAGGAGGAGTACGGAGGTTGTTGGTGGTCAGAGAGAAGAGCGGAAGGAGGAGTATCAGTGGCAGCAGGCGGAATAAAGAAGAGAAAAAATGAAAAGAATTAACAAAGAAAAAGAGGAGAAATAAGAAAAGTAAAGAGGAAGAGGAGAAAATGGATGAATGAACAAAATAAGAAATAAAGAGATGATGACAAAGATGAGGAGTAGATCGTACAAGAAAGATCAATTATGAACGTAGAAAACGGAACAAGGGAAAGAGGAGTGGTGCTGTAAGCTATGATGGCGAAGATGATGATAGTGGTGGTGCTGGTGGTGGTGATGATGATGATGATGATGATGATGATGATGATGATGATGATGATGATGATGATGATGATGATGATTAAGATAAAGATACCCGCGGTGATTGTTGTAATAATAATGACTAAGCTGCCAGCCTGAGGTGACCATTGTAACTATCTGACACGCTTCAGTATTCAAAATAACAGTTACTTTTACTGATTTGATCTACGAAGTACAGTTACAAAGAAATCTAATAAGAAATACTCCGTTGAAATTGCCTTGCACAAGTGTTTGACTCAAGTAACCCCTATTCAGGAGCAAAAGTACATTGCAAGCCGAAAAATCTTGGGCAATTTATTTCTTAAAAGATTTGCAATTATGTAAATGCTCGTCCAGTCATCAGAGAGTACGTCATTTTTCTTTCTCCCCCTTATCGTTTTGGCTAAGGTGCTGATAAAGTACACGCGTACATTAATATCAAATCAATCTCGGCCCGTGTAAATTGCGTTTTAGCCTTGATTTTATATTAATACAAGTTACACTGTGGTATTACACGATACCCGAACCGCCCCGAGCAGACTCATTGTTCCGTATCGATGCTCGTAAAAAGGCACAAAGGCAACGAAAAGGGGGATCCGTAAGGAGAGAGAATAATAACGTAAAAACTGAAATTAGAAAAAAAAATCAGTTTTTCGTGGTCGTTGACACATATAGTTCCTTAGTGAGCATTCTCTTCTATCATTTTTTTTTCCTTCAGAGGGGCAATATTACTTTTATAAAGCCCCAAGTCATACCGTCACCACTCATCGCTCGGGCCAAGTGCTACCCCGGTGCGTGCGGGCAAGAGTTTGGTTATGTTTAGTGTACTTCAAGTGGTGAACCGCCTTTGCACTTTTCGAAGAGGTGTGGGGCTTGATGAATTGTTGATGGGTATGTGTCCTGGCGTTTTGGACTCCCAAGATACCAGCGACAAGTTTTAAAGCGTATTGCTTCAGTGCACTTTTCGTACGGTGAAACTTCAATGGAATACACATGGTGTGAATTCATTTTTCCCCCTTCTTGCACTTTCAAATATTAAAGAGGGAACAATTCAAGAGAAACCTGTTCGGGGCCTGAGAGTATAACTTTTCCTTCATTGCAACTACAATTAAACTTTAATTAAAAAGCTCGGTGCTAAATTTAACACCACTAGTGTGAATACCGGACAGCACCATGAATTTTACACCTGTCTTGATTTTTCGGTGTTAGTTTAACCCGTAATGTTAATGTCTCACTGCTCTTTAGTCTTAGGGTCAAACTCTTTTGGTGTAATTCTAATACCTGAGAGTGTAGTTCTCTGTTAACAATATTGTCGTTAATATAGCACGGGATACTAATTTTAACACCGACCTTTTTGTTGTGTATTTCACAACGTATTTGACATAGCATACATGCACTGTATTACCAAAGAGAAACGCAGAAACGTGCGTGTAGTGTTAGCAGATGCGCACCTGCTTGTGCCCATGTCCATACAGATAACCAATTGCTAGTCTCTAATTTTGGTTAATGTCAAAAAGTAAAATACATGTGTGAAATATGACATATAAATCTATAACAATGTGTATTGATATTCCGATGGGTTGGTTATGCAAGATATTTATCTAAAAAAAAATGATTCTTGACCAAAAGATTCCTATGCTATTAAGCTCTTTTTATTTCAATTTGATAAGTTTTCATACCGTTTCAGATATGACATCGTCAAAAGCGATGAGGTTAAACATTTTGAAGGTAATTTAAAATAGGGTATTCCTCTTTAAAGGTGAAGAAAATGTTGGCTGCCGCATTTCGTCATGAATAATTTTCCAAAACATGATCAGCTACAAGGTGTGTCAGTATCTTTAAGGGGGTTCACGAGTCCTTTGCGTTTTAACAAGAAGCACGTGTAATTGATATGATCTTTCCCGAGAGGCAGGGAACATCCCGTTTGAAAACAACAATAGTACGTCAATTAAAAGAGCACCAGTTACACACTGAACACTGATAGATCTTGTGTTGGGGTCAAACTGAAGCCGCCCGCCAAGAGGAAAGTATTCCGTCACTCTACTTATGGTCATCTGTGGTTAAGAAAATGATTTGGGCTAAGTTATCATAAAACACTCTTTATAAAGATTGTTTCAATTTGAAGGAGTAAGAATTATCTCATAACTTTATCAGGGGCGTTAGGCCTGGTTTGGGCATGGTGAGGTGCACATCTCAAGGTGGAAGACTAACTTGTGTGGGGTATGGTGCAGCCATCTTTAGAGGAGGTGGAACTAAAATTGAGATAAATTCAGTGCGTTGAAAGCAAAAATTTGTGGTGAACAATTTCTTTTTGCTTGCCAGAGCGCAGAACTTCCTTTGGCTCTGCGGGGGGTAGCACGTGCACCAGTGCACAAGCATGCCCCCCCCCGCAGCTATCGCCCTTGGCTTAATTTGGCATAATTATTGCAATATTGAATTCGTATTTTTTTACAAGTTATAATGTCAAGAACATGCGCTTTCGTTAAGTTCTAGTACTCTGCAACCGATGTCGGGCCACCTTTACTTTCAACTATACCAATCTCTTTTTATACGTACTACACTTTTTTAACTAAAAGCTCTTTATTGATTTCTTTTATTGACTTATTTTGTTTAACTATTTTTGTTTAATTATATAATGCGTTTGACGCATGATGTTTATTTGTTTTATAAGCAATTACGCGACAATTATCTAGGCCGATCAATATTTTTTTGGAGGACCATTATATGCCTGTCGTTTCGGCTATTAATTTCGTGGCATGCATATGTATATGTAAGCATTTTTTTGCAGTTCTGGTCTCGACACTATCCGAATCTGTGCCTATACTATTAACGTGAATGGAATGCATTTTGATGCAAATATGTTGTGAATATGCTATGAAAGTGCCTTAATCTTTACGTTGAATAGTGATGATATGCAAATTAATGTTTTAGATATTGCATGAAAGAGTGCTAACTTTACGTGAAGTGAATGATATATGCAAATTATGTTTTAGATTGCATGAAGAGTGCGCTCACTTTACGGTTGAATGTGAATGATATGCAAATTGTGTTTTGAATATCAATCGAAAGATATACTGACCTTAATACTGCACAAACTAGGGCCTCTAGAAATGAAGATCGACTGATATGGATCAGGCCAATGCGAGTATATAACAGTCATATGGTTCCGTTTATCTTTAGCGGAAGCATTTTGCGTTTGCTTCACCTTCTCATTAGTCATCTTACTTATTGCGTATACTTTGGCAAGCTTTCATAACGAATATGAAGTTTCATACGCAAGCCTAAGATTTCGCAACCAGGGAGGTAACTGTTTGATCCGTTGTAGGTTATACGAACCACTCCATCACACACACACCACACACACACACACACACATCCACACCGTCACAACACACATTCACACACCTGCCACAGAAGACACAGCACACCAGCACACACTTATCTATCCATCAACACATCAACGCGTACCGCAGGGGGTGTTTGGGTGGTTGAAACAAACACCGCCCTTTTTACCCGTAATTCACCCCCTTGTTTCGTAAAAGGGGGTGTTTAAAAAAATGTGAATATAATCAGATTTTTCTTGGATCTTGGAAAAAAACTTTTCGTAACAGACCCACCGTGACCCAGCCCTCCCCCCGCTGAAGCGAGTTTGGAATGTTGGCGTGACCGGGAAAATTTTGGTGACCTTGGATTTGGACAAAAAAAAGATCCAAGTATCTCAGGTATTTTCGGTATGCAATATGTAGATGATTTGATTTTTGTTCAATAAAAATTCTTCTCACCTTTTTTCGTGTGGTTATATGATTTTGGATAGAATTGTTGTTAAAAGTTAAAATTTCTTTACAGTCCTCACTCCCTCTTGTGATGGCGAAAAATGAGCAGGAATGTAATAAACGTTTGAGGTATTACGCCGTTACGCAGGGGAGTGTTTAGGGTGTTCAAGTAACCCCTCAGCCCTCCTTTTGCCGAAGGGGGGTGTTAACACTCCCAAACACCCCCCCTTTACTCGTAATACCCCCTTGTTTCGTCAAAAGGGAAGTGTTAAAAACTGTGCAATAAGTAGAAGAAAAAAATTTCGTATCACCCCCACCTCTCCCCCGCTGAGCGAGTTTTGGGATGTTGGCGTGACGGGAAAAATTTGTAGACCTTGGATTTGAAAAAAAAAAATCGTCACTTATCCCCCCCCCCTCCCCCCCCCCCCTCCCCCCCGCTGAGCGAGTTTTCGGGAGGTTGGCGTGACCGGGAAAATGCTTGACCGTGGATTTTGGAGAAAATTTATTTTTCACTACCCCCCCCCCGTGACTAGTCTTTGGCCCGCGGATGACCACCCCCCTTGGCAAAATCCTGCGTACGCCTATGCCAAGCTCACACAATCACACACACACACCACACACACACACACACACACACACAGCACACACTCACAACACACACACACACACACACATACACAACACACCACAACACACACATACACCAAAAACCACAAACAAACAAACACGTGGCACAACAACACACATACCACGGCCAAACAAGCAACAAAACACACACAGTATCATTCAATATCGCTATGACCATGAGAATTGTACATTGATCTTTCATGTTTTTCAATATTTCTGCGCTGCTGAAAGTTAATAGTCTACGTGTCCTTGGCAGCGTGGTTGAAGCCATTGCTTATTAGTACATTCTATAAAGTACTAGATTGCAGATATTTCGCAATAGTTCATGAGGGCCTCCTGAAAGGATTATGTCCGTCTGCATAAAAGTGAAAGAATGATTATTTTTTTTCAATACAAGTGTATAAGATATATGAATAGCACAAAGATGTGTTTATTTGAAAATGCCCACTCCTGCCACCAGACGTTTGATTCCATGTCGGGGAAAACTTAAGCTTAAAACTCATTATGGTGTACGTTTCACAGGTGAATGAGGCACATTTGAAAGGCGTGAATTCCAAAGGTGTTAAATTTATTTCCACCAATCATTGGCGCAATTAACACCTCATTTATATGGACTGAAACTTGTGTCGAATTGCACACCAATAATAATAACGAAATGTGATTTTGCTTCGCAATATCGTGTGCATACAACTCGGTATACACACTAAGAAAAATCAGGCTCAACATTTGCACCTTTGAAGTGCAGACAATATCAGCACGGAAAGCACCTTTAAAAGTGCATTTGCAACTTTCTGAAAGGTTGGCAAAGTTGCCCGATAGAAAATAAAAAATAAAACAAAAAGTGCTTCTTTTTCTTGCAACACTGTTGTGTTTTTTGTATGCTAAAACCGCATTTAACCGTTCCATTCCAGTGCTAGTTACAGTATTTTCATTATGATACCTTCATTAATTAAGCATTGTTACAAATATTAAAAACTCGTACAAATATGACTTATCGGGGCTCGACCTGCGACTTTCCGTCACGTGGAAGACGGACGCTCTACCCACAATGGCAACAGCATAATTATATAGTGTTGAAGCCGAAGCGTGCATTATTTTTTCATCCTTCTTAAGGTGCAAACTTTGGACCTATAGGCCGTTTTCGTAATATATTCAAATTCCATGCATCAATTTTAAACAAAGCTTGTTTTTGACGAACCTGAAAGCTTGTCTGAGCTTGTCCCGAGCATAGAAAATAGTATATATGTATGGAAGTTGCATTTTTCCAGTATTGAACTTGTTATTCATTTGGAAACAGGTGGTAGAAATAGCTCACACCAGGCTTCGGAAGAAAATACATCCATGAATTTGTGAATGTCAGCTTAAAAGGTGCAAAGCTTGCAAGCATCAATGAATGGGGCGAGCGCTCAGTCGTGAAAGGTGCTGAATTGCTCGAATATCCGCCGGCAGAAATTGCTCTGCACCTATTTCCGCAAAGTTGCAGCTTGTGCGGCACTCTTTATTTTTTAGTGTGTAGAAGAAATGCATATTCTCCTCTATGGAGGATTTAGGCTATTTGAATTAAAGGATTCGATTCATGGATTGCAAGTGCCATCATTCCTTCATTGTCATTACCAAACGGTAGTTTAGTAGCTTGCAAATCGTGTGTTGAACGAGTTTGAGTATCCATACGTCGTAATTTGTTACTTTACTGAGAAAAACTTAATAACGATATTTACCAGAATATTGTTTCTTTCCGCGAGTTTAAATTTGGCTCACATTACGGATCACCACGGTTCGCATGCCCCAGCGAGCACAACTGATTGGTTTTAACGGCTAAAGTCCGCGCGACTTCGCTAAACGGAACTAACGGAACGGCCCGTGCAGGCGTTTAACGTCACTGGTGTAATTTTGAAAGTTTAATGTCCAGATTTTCACCAAAACTGTATTCTAAACCAAAGGTTTTATGAGCAGGTGTTATTTATACTAATTGCTTCATATTGTGAATGATTTTTGAGCTGATTTCATTCATTTTTGGCGTTTTCCTGGCGTGCAGATCCGTACTCTGGCGTTCTCTCTAGTACTTTTTTTTTATTCACCCATGTTATGAGTGAAGCCCTGTAATATCTCCCATTCAACTCTTTACAGTTCCAAAGTGCAATATATTTACGCAACTTATGCACACACAATGGTCACAAACAAAGTAGTTTCTTTGGCATGTAAAGAATTAACCGCACTGGGAGACTAAGTACAGATAATCGTGTTATTGCGTCCTATAGAAAATTTTGTGTTATAGTGAAATAACATCGTCCTCCAATGGGTTAAGAGAGAAATTCAGTCCCTGAGGGACATTCTCGAAATATTGAAACTCAAGTTTATGCTGTGGCTCTCTCACTGAGATAACTGGCAATTTTCTCAAAACGTACAGATCAACAACTACAATCTCTCAATACTTCTGAGTATATATTTCGACATCAATGTACGCCATGATGTCCAATTTGCAAATTTGCATAGACAGGTGATGCAGATTATATTTGATTGTTACGATATATGATTTTATAAGCGACGGCATCCACGTCCTGTGGCGAGCGATTATCTCTTTTCATCTTTTTTTATATCATGTATTCACATCTATTTAATTTAACCCCCCACAAGGCATTAAGTTAATAGATATCGACTCCATAATATTGTGTCTTCTGAACACTTGTTTTTATAATTTGATAATCTTTGAATGCCAGGGACAGTTTATATCTTTGTCTAGAAGGCAAAAAAATTGACGATCTCATCAAAATAAAAACAAAAAAACCTTCTATTTTCAACTTCAAAGGATGGAAGCTGGGTGACCTGTCAAAAACCGCGCGGCGTTTGGTAAAATATGCGTAGTACACTGCGTGCAAAATATTTCAAAATACATCGAAGTAATTTCCCAGTTGGCTCTTGTTTTACAAATCGAACTTATTTTATTTCGCTTTCAAGTCCGTAGTTTGATGGCCTCGGAAGTAACCCGCTCGGTAGACGAAAAGACGAACCTAACAAATAGCATCTTGCGTTTCCAACGGTTGTCATGTCTTGGAGTGATTTTTACGACCTCTGAAATAATAGAATAGCGCTTGGGGATAAGACAGGTTGTATGTCGTGAATTTCTTCATATCCTTTTGACAGCTATAACGCTCACAAACTGGGGAAAAGGCCAAGAATAATAATTTATTTATCCAATTGTACATCTTGACAGAAGAGAAGTGTTGATTGTATTTCAACTGCGAATGTCATTTTCAAGTTTCGGCGACGCCTGCCCGTCGGTCAGTAGAAGTCGGGATACGCAAGCAACGCTACTTGTGACTCGTCGTATGGATGGACGTTTCGTTGGGGTCGTTGACTCTGAGGGTTTACTGGCAGTCGAGTATAAGTCTATCTGTTCCTCCTTGAATT
>JZLH01S0021569.1:2406-13849 GCA_001188425.1 Eucidaris tribuloides | reverse complement strand
AAGGTTCTGATCATTCTAAATAACTAAGAAGCTTCTATTTCCCCACCTTTCTTGTGTGGATATTTTCTTCTCTTTTCTTCTTCCTCTGATATGAAAGGGAGGTGCAGTTTCAGCTGAATTTGGATATTTTATGTACAATAATTTGCCCAAATATTTCTGTACTCTCTTAATTTCACACTAAATGAGCCACGAATATCTTGGCACTAATGAAATTGTAAAAAAAAATAAAAATCCCAGGATGTCTTTTCCACAGATGATTTCATACTGGTACAAAAATCCTTTTACTATCCTTTCTAAAAAATTATTCTATGAACTGTTTGCAAAAGGTTGCCTGAAGTTTCCTTATACTTTCTTCCTGAAATTTGGAGGAGGGAGCATAATGCCCACCCCACTCTACCCCCTCCCTGAGTCATATGGCCACTTGGGGGCAGTGATGTTCATTGTTCGGCCAGTTGGCAAATCTCAACACAAGTGTGCTGCATGTGATTGTTTCTCAGGAATTTGCAACAACCCTGTGACATAATACTGTTCATTCCTGTGACATATACTGTTCATTCCTGTAACAAAATTCTTAAAATAGCTCAAACAGTGAATTACAGCCTTGAGATTAATTCCCTGTTAGACACACTCATGTGCACGTTTTATGTTCTGAGACATACTGTGTACAGTACAAAAATTTGATTAAAAGCTACAAATTGATACAGATATTGAATCTATTATAAATGTTACTGATAAGTGATAACATCTCTTGATAAACAACTTGTTTTATTTGTATTTTCTGTTTTTGAGGTGTTTGGATTGTTTGGGCCGCAATCCTTCTTTTAATGTGGCAAGCTGACTGATGCACTACTACTACAAAATAGGTTATGGTTCACATTGCATATGGTATATAAGTCCATATTAAATATTTTAATTTGCGATTATCCACAATTTCACACTGAAATGTTCAGTACCGTCCACAACATTCATCTCTACAGATTTTTTTTTTTCATATTAAAGATTGCTTTCAGGATTTGCAAGTCCATCACTTCCCTTCATTATCAATACCAAACAGTAGTTTAGTACTTACAAATGGTGTGTTGAAAGTTTCAGATCCATACATCACAAAATTGATGTTTTATGAGAAAAAACTAATAACGATATGCTACCAGAATATTGTTCTTTCCGGCAGTTTAAATTTTGCACAAATTGCAGATTACGGTTATGTGTATGTTCGCATGACCAGCGGAGCACACTGATTGGTTAAACATCCAAACTCCGCGTGACCTTCGGCTAATGGCTGATCGGACAATTTTGGAACCAACGGAACAGCCTGTACACATGCACATCACTGTGCATATTTTGAAGTTTAAATGCCCAGATTTTCACCAAACCTAGGTATTCTAACCGAAGGTTCTATGACAGGGGATACTAATCTTCACATTGTGAACGATTTGAGCTGATTTCATTCATTTTGATGTTTTCTGGCATGCAAATCCTGAACTCTATTTTTAATGAACTGTAGTCATTTTTGTTTTACTGTGTTGCTTGGAAGCACCATTAATTTTACAGCTAATGTTTGTGCTTTTTGTTCACATTATGTTTTTCAATGAACATTAAACATGGCAAATAAGAAAATATATGATTTTGCGCCCATATTTTGGAAATAAATTCAGAGATTTGGCCTTGCCAAAGCCAGATTTTTTTTTCATGCAGTCTTTCTTATTCTTCCTGAGAAAAGAAATGTATTGCATACAAAATATCATACAAGGCCATACCTTCAGCTCAATATTTCACAGTCAACTGTTCAATAATGACAGCGGAAGGTCAGTCTTTGTCTTTCCGAAAGTGACAATTTCTACACAATAGTACATGACTGTATGATTGAACAGTGAAGGTAACTAATATCTTGCCTCTTTCCACCTTGCTTGCTTTATAATGACTTTTTTGAGTGGGTGGGTTGTTTTTCCTTTGGAGTTTCAATAAGGTACATGTACAGTATGATTGTTTTTAGTGTCCTCATGTTACTATTGATCTACATTCAGAAGGCCACAGAAGGTCATCTCTTCATAACCTACAATCTGTTCAAAAACATTCTTTGTTTACTGTTGTATGTATTTTAAACCTTAAAACACAAAATTTTTGGTCGGTCAGAGTCAGACAATTTTTTTTGTCAATCTTTCACAAAGCACTGTATTGTCAATTTGTCACCCCAAATATCAGAAAACAAAATCAAACCAAATGAAAATTGTTTATAGTGGCAATTTATTATATTTAAATTAGAGAACATCTATATTACCTATGGGAAATGTCAGGGTCCCCCCCCCCACCAACATTTTACATTTTGAGTGATTTCTCAAAAATGGGTGAGATTCAGAGCAAGCAATTTTCAGGGCTTTGATAGATCATACATTTTAAAAAACATAATGTCAGAGAATTTCATTTTTACCATTTTGACTCTATTAATATACTTTTGTCTAGCAGACAATATTTTCATCAACCTTCCACAAAGTATGATATTGTTATGGCAGACATAAAAACAACATTAAACCAACTAAAACTTGTTAAAAATTAATGTCATTTTATGATTTTTAGATAATCAGCAGGCAGATATCATCACATGTACATTTCCTATCATTTCCTACTTTAATATCTTGCCTCTTCCCACTTTGCTTGCTTTATAATGATTTTTTTTTTTTTTTGGTAGTGGGTGATTTTTTTTCTTCATCTTTTTTTTTTTTTGGAGTTTCAATAAGGTACATGTATGATTGTGTTTAGTGTCCTCATGTTACTACTGATCTACAGTCAGAAGACCACAGAAGGTCAGCTCTTCATAACCTCCACTCTGTCCAAAAATATTTTTTGTTTACTCCTGTGTATTATGCAACTTAAAGCCAGAGTATATAGTTTTGGACAAGCAGACAAAAAGTAAAAAATGTCTTACCTTTCATTAAGTATGACATGTCAGACAACAAAAACAACATCAAACCACTGGAACTTGTTTAGTATATATCATACTATGATTTTTAGATGGTTTTTATAGGTGGATAGGCCTACCTACAAGTGTATCGCAAACATGTTGGGGGACCCCTGATATTTCTGTTTCTTGTGTTATTTGGGGGCATTAGTAGATGATACATGTATAGGACTAGAGTTAAATGGTAGGCCCTATATTGAGTCTAATACAAACACAAAATAGAAAAATTCCATTTTCCCTAATTACCAAAAATACATGTATTATACACTGCCTTAAATAATTCATTTCAAATCCCCCCCCCCCCTTTCAAATAATCCTGTCATTGAATGGGTGTATCAATGAATAATTTCAATCAAAGATATTGAAATCGCAGCGATAGCTTGACAGGTAATATTGTAAATTGATGAGCAGCAACCCCCTCAGTCAATTCATTACTTGCCTGGCATTTTCCCTCAATGAATGATTTAATGAGTTGTACACACATACTATATAAAAGTTTGATTTATGCACATATTGTGCAGACATAGGGGGATGAGGAAGGGAAATGTGCCCCGAAAAATATATATTTAACTCCTTCAGTACCATATTTGGAATATCATGTTCAGTCGAGTGAAATTTTGTTGCACTGACAGTGAAAGGGCTAAAGAGAATTTCCCAATACCCCAGAAATTTTGAGTTCTACATTTGTTCATAAAATACATGTGTAGCACATGATAGCACGAACAATTTTTATGTACTTCACACAAATTGATATACTATGACAACATCAGATATACAGAGGCTCAAAATAATTTAGTCCCCAAAAGACAAAAAGAGCCCCAATTTTGCTCAAAGGGTTCAATGTTATGTATAACACACTACATCAGATTTATAGCAAATAGCTCCCAACCCCACACTAAAATTATATTTCTACCTTTCCTACCTGAGGTTTATTCCCAATATGTTCCTCTCCTGCCTACATGTTATTATTTACCTCTTTTTATTTTTCCCAGCTCCTCCCATCTCCACCCCACCCCTCCCCTGCCCCAATCCTCACCCCTCCCCCACCACGAAAAAAATGACATGGAATTGTCACTCTTCTTCTGCACTGACTACATATCTTACATTCACAGTCGACAGCATCAAGATTATAATCAAGGCTCTGGAGGATATCTAATAAAGACAGAATATTTCCTACATCCTGATAGACAAATATATGCAGGCACAAGATATTTCCAAAAATTCCAAGCATACAAAATTTGTAGATTACGTTCAGCAGCAGGAGAGATTACTGGCTCCAGCAGGGAACGTGCTGTGAGTGTACAACACATGCAGGTTGTGATAACTGTAAATCAAATAATCTTGTGAATTTGCATACACGGATTGCTGATGTGTCATTTGCTTGAGTTATCCTATATTTACATCAAAGAGGCTACATACATGTACATGTACATGTACATGTATGTAACTGTAATGTGCTAGAATTAAAGGTATGTTATCTTTTTAACTAAAAAAATCAAAACATAATTTTCTTCATGTTTTCTGTGAAATTCCTAGTTTTTTCTGTACTGCATATGCATAAAAGGGTCTGTTCAAACGCTTTTTGAAGCAAATCGTGCCATACCGGACCATGCCAGTCCCATGTGTACCGTGCTAGGTGGTTCGTTTACGAGCGTTCAGGCCCTCATGAAAGAAGTGTGCCTCCCAGATACCAATTTGGTGCATTTCAAACTTGAATCTGGGGAGACCACATGTTAAAGTATCGCGGAGTGCGTTACAGACGCTTAGCGCGGTACGGTACGGTTCGCCTTGTCACGCTCTAGACCACATCAGGAAGTAGTCCTCTGTGGCACGCTTCTGGAGCGGTACGGTACGGTTCGCTTTAGGAGTAATCAGGCGCCTCCGCTGGCACGGTTCAGTATGGTACAGTTTGCTTTAGGAGAGCGCCTACCAGGCCCTTAGTCAGCTCTGCCACTACATGTACCCGTCAAACCCATGACACACTCACTCACATACACCTGATTATATTTATAGTACTTTTCTATGTACACTATCGGTATTTACCTTGTGGAAAGCCACATGTTTGTATTGCACTGCTTCAGTGACAGGTGAAAAATGCCTCTCAAACTTGGAAATTTTCTCCTCCGTCATACGGTCCCCACCTTCACCACCTATATCATTATCTCCAGAGAGGTATATAATCTGCCATGAAAACAAAACAAAACAAACAAATATTAAAATACAATTGAACAAGGTGGTATCATTTGAAAAACACCAGTATGAATCTGAAAGAAATAATAGTGGCAAAGCATTGAAGTTGCCATGACAACCAGAAACAATTTTGCAAGTTTTAATGGTTCGAGATGGAAACACAGTTTCAAACCAGGCAGAGCGGGGAGGTAGGGAGGGGGGAGGGAAGAGGGCAGGGGGACGGGAAGCGATTTGAAATAATAATCTTTGCTGCTGTTCAAGGTAATTAATGTAAAATGAAAATTCTGCAATGATTTTATAAATGATATTTTTTACAAAATCAATCATCAGCAGCATTTAGATTTCAATAAGGCCAATTAGCTGGAAAGATTCCTAAAAAATTAGCTGAGGGAACACAGCCTAAAGGATTACAAAGAATTTCACATTAACATGTAACTGTGAACACCCTGTTGAACTTTACACTTCCAGCATACCTCGACTTATAATGTAGATGCGAACTCTCAGACTTGAAAATGTGCATTAAGCCACTTGCAAGGAGCAAGAAGTGAAAGTGCTTTTGAAAGTATTAATTCATGGACCTACTACGAGGCGTCCATGGCTATAGTACAGTGGCGGATAGTCTCTTCCTCCCCCTGAATTCCCCTGCCCCCTCTCCTTTAAGTTCCACACTTAAAATGAGCACATTACAGTTTAGATGACCACAAAATGCGGACCAAGTCTTCCTGACTAATTTTCACTAAATGAGACAATTATATTTTTGGGAAAATGAAGACATATTGGAACTAAAATACATGTAACTAAATGCGCTAAATGTTCGTTCCATAGTATTTGGATTTGACAAAATCATACATTTTTAAAGGCTAGTACACTATAGCTACAAAACAATGATCTCTGATTTTATTTCCTCGTGAGACAACAATTTTAATCGCCACACCACACCTATCACATGTATGAGGTTTCACTTATTTTAGTAATTCTCACAGAACCAGACTTGGACAAATTGAGACTCTAAAACAACATTGAAGCAATAAATTAACACCAGCTGTTTGAGTGGCACCGAAATGAATGTTTATGAATACAAACAATAATAATTATTGAAATCTGATCTATCCTCCCATATAGGTACAACACTATTACTGCAAACTGGCCCAAGAAGTACAGTATCTGTATTATTGTTGTTGTTCATGGCTAAGTCCACAGCTGTACGTCATAACATTCCTTCTGAAAATGGACGCGTCCGTTAAGTTATTGGATTCTTCATTCATTTTCAACTGGATTACAACATATCTAGACGTTGACAGATGGTGACTTTTCGTTCTGCTTTCCTTCTATTGTATTTCATTTGCCACCGTCTGGGTAATATATTTTAAGACAGAGGCAGCACTGATCTTAGACGCTGCACAGTGTACTTACCTCCGCCCCATTTTAAAGTTGTTTCAAATGTATTACGCAATGGAAATCTCGAACTTTCACCTGAGCGAAAAAAGAAAACAACAAACAAAATAAATAAATGTTGACTTTCTTGATTCAATGTATACCAAAACATCTGAACAGATTACAATCTGCATGACACATGTCTAATTGATATTTTCTCAGCCAGATGAAATACACGTACTTGGCCAATCACACACCCACCCACCCCACCCCCATTATTCCACACATGCAATCCTCAGATACATGTAGTCTACAGTCTAAACTTAGTTTGGTTTTGTGATTCACCAGCTGATTCTATTGTGTGTGTGCTGCTAACGGTGAACAATATACACAGCTGCCAACCTCTGCTAACCAAAAAACATACTATCTATATAGTGACTGTACTTTAGAAACAACAGTGCATGAATGTTCAATTATTAATTGGTAACTACCATCCTTCTATCATCATTATCTGGCAAGATAATTGACCACAATGTGCAAATGAAGTCTTCAGTCATATTCTTTTAACTTAAATGGTCAATGTCAAATATTAATGAAATATGCAATTTGAGGATTTGTTTAATCTTTACATTTGACAGTGCATGTCACTTTTGCTTTAAATATTGACAGAGGACAACTCCAAACCCCTAACCATAACCCTAACCCTAACCTCTACAGTACACATCACTCATTCTCTAGCACTGCTCCAGTTTTATGCCCCCAAGTAACCTAATAGCATAACTATTTCATGCTGAAGGATAAAATTTTATGTTATGATTCATCTTGTAGTGAAAATAGATTACTGGGTGAAAACAGGAAATACTCCATTGATATTACTGTGTTTATTAATTGGCATCAATTTGCTTGCCTGTTCTTTTAATTTAGGAAGGTATTTTGTTTCAAATTTTTCATAACCCTTAAATTCTTAACAGTATGAATTCATTTACTACATGTACCACAAAGATAACAATCTTTGAACGCATTTTCATATGAAAATATATTTCAGGCATTATATAACACTTGGCACTTGAGTAAATAAAAAATAAAATAAAAACATAAAAAAATACAAAATATGAATAATCACATAAAATTTAATTTCTTACCATGAATCAAATAATACGGAATTCTTAATTTTAGTTAATTCTACACACAAATATGTACTGTACATGTAGCCTACAGTAGTTCACGGGCTATTATAATTGAAATCAGGGTCTGCAGCACAGACTACGGAAAACCCACTCTGCAATCACTCTCCCTTCCCATTTACCAGGTGATTGAGAGCATCTCTTGACTTCTTCTGAACGGACTGCCTTTCAATTCAAATCCAACTGCAAATGAATCGGGTGATCTGCACTTTCCCTATCCCCTCTCCATCAGTGCCAATAACCCTCGCATCATGTCTCACGGGGACGGAGCACGGATTTATTGTGATCTTTCCATCACGGTTCCAATGGCCCACGAAGAGAAATAGACACTAAATGTATGCAGCTGCATGTATCATTCTAATCTTTAGACGTATGCCATTAAACTTGGTTTATCGATGGCGGAACGTGTGAAACATTTGTCACAGACACGTACACCCCGAACTTACAATTTGTTAACTGAATTTCAGTAGCTGAATAGATGTTCTTACAGTGTACAGTGCCCTGTTGGCCACCTACTGCCATTTTTACCAACTGACATATGTTGTTATTATCCCCGAAATACATGATGACCATACTTGAAGGACATTATAATCCTTTCATTTCTATAAGTTTAGTTTGTGGATATATAGGCCTATTGTTCCAATCAAACATGTTTGTGTGGGAAGCCCTGCAGAGTGTAGACCTCACATAAAGCTGATTACTAATTCTCCTTTTTTCAGACATGTCCATATTTAAAAGCTTGAGATATTACTCGATGGAGGTTTGAATTAATATACATGAACTTAAAATTAAAAACATGAGTGGCATAATATCAGAGTGACTTTGGAACTGAGACAAAAGAAAACTGTTCCAATGAGTACACTCATCAAACAGTTCAGTTTATCTCAAAACATAATTTTGTATTCAAAAAAGTGGGCATATGTATTTACTCTAGCATTTAAGTCCAAAGTTAGCCTGACATACATGTAAATTTTGCAATGGTATTTAATTATGAGGGAGGGGGAACCAGTGGACCACACTCAAGTATGTCACACCTAAATAATAATAATAATAACCTTTAACCAATATTTCCGTTTTAGAGGGTTCCATTTCATACCCTTTAAAATTTTCAATAGGAAATTAATCCATTGTCATAAGAATAACATAGGCCTACAGTAGATTGTACTGTACGTACGTGTAGACAATATAAGAAGTCTTATTATGCTGCAATAGGCCACATATGCACTGCATTGCCAGTAAGCACAAAATGTTAACAGCTGGCTTCTAAGAAATTACGTGATAAAACAGAAGTATGTGTACATGTAATTGGATTCCGTTTTTAGGTCTTCCATGGTGACACTAAACAACATGTGACCAACTGCAGCATACAACTTACAAGTAGTATGTAAAGTACATTCTTCTTCAATGCATACTGACTGTGACTGAATTGAAGTGTTTATGGTGACACAGAGTTGGTATCCAGGTTGATCTGAGAGTCTCAAAACAAATTGTGAATGTACATGTATGTAAATGCATTACACACGCAGACCTACATGTATACATTGGGCCAACATGTTTCATCTCTTCTAAAATTAAACATGTACCAGTCCAGTACAAAGCTCTGCTGTTTCCGTAATAAGGAAAAGCCTTGACAATTACTGTATGATATTCGCTATCTCTTTTTTATCACACTGCATTTAATATAACACTAAATGGCATTTCTAATGATGGCACTTCTGACTGTAATGTACTCTAAGGTAGATATTCATGGTGGGGGCAATGTCCTCCACCCCACCCTACCCCACTCCAAAAATTCAAGCATGGTAAAATGAACAGAAATGTACATGGCTGTTAGTGTTAGATGAATCCCATCTTAACACTCACTGCCGTAAGTTATCATTAAAAAGGTAAAAATTGAAAACATAATAATTATAAAGTAGTTGTTCTAATTTGGTGAAATTTATTTATTCTCATTATCAGACAGTCCCTTCTCTCTCTAATATTAAAAGCTTCCTGTTTACTTTCTAAGAGGCAATCATACATCTAGTTCTTGAGAAAAATGGTTGCAAACTCCGAGCTACCTCATTACTACCAGGGTTATTGACAGGAATTTGGTGTAGGTCTCCTGGGTGCCCACTGAATAGCTAACCTGGCCACTGGACTAGAAACACGTCTTCTGGTTCATCATACCAAACCAAATTAATCTGCCCTCAGCATTTCAGCTGTACATCATATCCTATTATCCTGCAACTTCACATCTCTTGTACATGATAGAAACTTAATGTGAAAGATAATGTGGTAAGATCAAAGTTGACAGGGAACTCAAACAATGATGGAAAAGTAAAAATATAAAAATGGCAAAGATTCACTCCTGACTGTAAATTTGGAATAAATCAAGGGGGTAACATTTGTAACTATGCTCTTGCACTGCATTTAAACAGAAGGTTTACTTTGCATTGTTACACATATTTTAGTCATATTCTATTTGAAGATTAAGAAGACGGGTTGCGACCTCCTGCACAGTAATAATGATGCGAGTCCACGAAAGGAATTTGGTGTCAGGTCTCATGGGTACTGAGACAGCCTGGTCACAAGCCAAGAACCATGTCCTCCAGTTCACATCAAACCAAATGGCTCTGTCCACAGCATTTTGTACACACCATTTCTTATTACCCTAAACTGTAACATATTTGTTGTTTTATTCAACTTAGTAATAGTCCTTACTTTCACACACAAAAAAACAAAAAATACCCATTATGAGAGGTGAAGATGTTTTACTGATTTATTTCGTTTAGTTTTTTCATTGCTGAGCTCAACTTTGGGAGGGCATATCAACCACACCATCTACATAATTCACATATGAATCCTATGATTACAAATTAATTTCAGGTCATTTATCAGGAAGACATGAATCAATAGTGAATGCAGATCTAGACCCAGTTAAAACTGGACTTCACAGATTCAAAGGATAGATTCAGCTTCATACAGCCTGGGATGTTCAGATTTACATGAATAACAAGTAAAACAGGTAGAACAAGTGGAAATGACATACTGTACCTTCACATTTTCTGGAACTTGAAATATACTTTTCAGTCTATCCACATATGTTTTATATTCCCATTCCTCTGAAATGCTTCCTTCATCCAGTAAGTCGCCCATTAAAATCACAACATCTGGATTGACAAATTTCATTGCATGCTGATAGTACGTCCTTAGATAGCGATCAGCGTCCCATCGCGTTATATATCCCAACAGTTTGGGTTCATCACGGAATCCCTGAATCTGTGGATCTCCAACAAACAAGATTCGGACGGTCTCCCGTCCGTCTGTGGGCGTGCTTGGAGGGAGCGTAGCTTCTGATGTAGTCCACTGGTTTTGTCGGACCAGCACAAATTCAAAGTACTCATTATAAAAGATAAGTAGAAGTCCCAATAGGGTAAGCAAGGTAGTGGCGGGTGATGCTACCCCCATGTTGCACCCGAAGTGTGGGCAGGAGGCGTCAATCCACCACGTCAGTTTTCAACACCTACAGACAAAAAAGGAAGAATTTGAGAAATGGTCATTGGAAAACAGTGATCACTGAAGTCTTTCATTTGCCAATGATCAAATTTACTTTTCTGCAATAGAAGACTGTACGTTTGATATACTGAAAGAGTAAATTTATGTAAATTAACTTTAAATGTAAAACTTAAAGGCTGAAATGTAATATTCATTTCAATTTTTGAGCTAATTTCATAATCATAAAGATCTGTGAGGCCCC
>JZLH01S0021562.1:68013-80158 GCA_001188425.1 Eucidaris tribuloides | reverse complement strand
GAAAATATGGTCATGTGTTGTATGGTGGGACCCCCAAATACCTGGTGGTGTTACATTTTTTAGTCCTCTTCTTCATTTAACTTGTTGTCCCAGAGCTATTCTTTATCCAATTATGATGAATTTGGGCTCATTCTACAGCAAAATTACTCAGCTTTTGAAATCTGAGTAACAATCTTGTATGACACTTTGTTTAATTAGTGAAAAATGCAAAAATATTAACGTTGGTAAATCTGGTGGATAAGCGGTGGAGGATAAGCGGTGGAGGAGCTGTACAAATCCTATGGGGAAATTGCAAATTCAACTGTACACTTTCGTTTTTCCTACTATTTGCAGCAGATAAGCTATCTTGGAGTTATGATATGCATCTGACTAACTTGACACATGTTGTACTTAACAATTCTCAAAAGTAAAAGTGACATTAATTGTCTTCAAGGTCATTAATTACTTAATAAATGACTGGTGTAGCTTATGCTTGCCATTGACTTGTACGTATTATGAAGCATGAAAGTACTGAATGTAAGGACACACATGTATGTTCACTTCAGGGCTACATTTTGGTTGAAATTTTTAAATACACTCTACTGATTCATTTATTAAACAATATTCTACTAATTAATCTCTAAAATTTGTTAATTAGGTTTAGTAAACTATTTGATTAATTAGTGTTATTAATGTTATTGTAACAAATCGCAACACAATTTTTAACATATTTTGCCACACCCTTTATCACTACATCTGAAATTCGAAAAGTAGTAAAACCATACATTTTCTTAAAGCTGAAATTGTGCTCTTTCACACCATGACATCAATTTTGAGCCATGACTTAATCCTGACAGGTGCAATGAGTTGTCATCAATATCACAAAATTATACATTTTTTGTGATATTACCCTTAATTTTTTTTTACACACCCTGTATAGCAACTTGACCTTGGCTGATTGAGATTCTCTAAGTACAAGCTTTCAGAAAATGTATACATTTGTTGGTTTCTGATAAGTACTTTTTGAGTTATATTGGTTCAAATGTAAGAAGTGACAAAATTCTTAATTTTGGTGCCTGTAACGCAAAGGGGCCCCACCATACGACACATGACCATATACAACTCCATTCAAATAATACAAGAGGGTAAACCACAAGTTATACAAAAAAAAACCCTGACTTGTTACAACTTACAAGTTCATGAAGAGATGAGTCACCTAAAAAAAGTGACATGAGAGATTATCACTGAATAGCCTGTCTTATTGTAATTGACTCTTTAACTACTTTTCAAGTTAATTGTGTCTAATCCTTGTTTCCTATTGTATCACGATCTTTGTTTTTCCTTGATTGCATTTATTGATTTTTCTGCGTTCCTTAAGATCTAACATAATACCCCGTTACTTGAGGAATGGTAAACATACAAAAGATTATGCTAGTACTCGGAAAATCAGTGATAATTCGGGTGAATACAATCGGTTTTACGTTTGAGCGTGAAATGCGACATCCACGCTGCAGGAAGTCATGGATAATACCGCGTGTAAAGAGTAAGTAAATCATTTTCAATTTTCTCGAAGAAAACAAACTTTTATGGACTTATTTCACATGAACATATGGGAGCTCTCGCATGTGACGGCACAAATTTAAAAAGTTTATAATTCATAATTCTGTTATTCTTTGGGGTTTTCGCCAAATTTCATATGATATTGTTTCTCTCACTGCTCTGCTGTTTATTAAATCCAACTTGTGTGAGGTGAATTTTGCCTTCAACTTACTGTGGCCTCATGCACTTAATTGTTTTATACTCACTTTTAATTTGATATGCGATTATTTTACTGTCTAACAGGGTATTATTTTTAGCAGAATATAAAACAAATCAACTGAAGTATAAGAATGAGATTCGTGTGAAGAACTTACTAATATGCATAGAGGGTGTGGCAAAACAAGTATCATTAGATTGTACGGATTTTTGGGATGATTCAAATCCCGCTTTTAGAATACCAAACTTTGATGAATAGATAGAATATTTTGCATAGAGTAGTTCAATCGTCAGTTAAGAAGTGTAAAGAATACTTCAAATCAAAATTTAGTACACCTACATTTACACATCGAAATTAAACAAAATGCACAGCCAAACTTAGATGTCGATAAATATGTTAATGAAAACTCGTACACCAATAAAAATGTATTTCACATCCATGTGAAAAAAATTAAATGTGCCAATTAGTTATCAGGTCATAATTGTATTTTTTACCTGAGAAATCAGGTTCAGAATTAAGCTTGCGATAACAAGCTCAATAAAAGTCATTGCATTCCTTTACATTGTTCCAGGATCCATTATATGACAAGTAACTTCTTTGGGCCATGTAGCACTTTTATCACACAGAGGCGTGACTACATAATCTTTAGCTTGATTAGATTGTTCAGCATGTGCGTTGATTTACATGAAACCATACCAGCTTACTCTGCGTGAGTTGACTTGTTGTTGTTACATTATTCATGTTACTGCAGAATGTTCATTTACTGCACTAAATTGTTTACCTTCATTACATTCATGGTTTATAGTTAAACTTAAACACTCTGGGAACTCTTAATGAAAACTAGATATCAATCTGATTACAATAACTGCGATCATTTCAATATCTGTAAACTAGCGATGGGACAGGGTTGGGCGTGTAGGGAATTCTTTGGGAAGGTGAGTGAGCTAGGGGAAGGGCAGGGATGGGAGGGCGGGGAAGGGGTAGGGGGTTACGCGCTACCTGCTGGAGAGGCACGAAAATGGTGCTTCGCGTATTTCTGGTCGGCTCTTGGAGAGCCCTCTATACAGACCTCTCTGTGATGACACCACCGAATTCGCAATCACCAGATAATTCATCATTGTAAGATTAGTATAAACATAAAGAACACACACACACATACAAAACACATAAGCAGCACACACACAAAACATTACACACACACACACACACACACACACACACACACAAACACACAGAGAAACCACACATATTAAGCAAATAAAAATGGGTCAGACATCAATATAATTTTAGTATTTTTGTGGTAAGTACAGCAGTTGACATTATGTTAAATTAGTTCACAATCCACAGCAAAACATAAGACATCCCAGAAAGATTTCGGCAATTAGTTAGAGCAAGTCGTAGTAGTTTGTTTCATCAGCGTGTTAGTATGGAAAATCAAGCACAAAAGTTATGTCATTTTTGTTATAATGCACAAGAAACCACACAATTCAGACACATTTGTACAGATTCAGTACATGCAGTTTATTATTTTAGTACAGAACATTTAAATTTAGATAAGGATGCCATAATCAAAATGACACCAACAAATCAAACATGTCAAAGTAGATTTTTTTTTGAAATAAAAAGTGAACCAAATTTTAGTAACCACAAGATGCAGCATAGGAAATAGCATAAACACCAAATTAATTTTAAAATTATGTGAAATCAGAACCAGATTTACAAGGAAGGGATACCACATTCAATTATAAAAAAGAATAATTAAAGTCATATCATGATTACAGAAGAAAAGACAATTCAAGACAACAGTTAGAGAAGGGAAGGGGGTGGGGGAGCCACGGAAGTGCACACACGAGAGAGAAAAATGTGATCATAACAAAAATTTTCAAATATACCCACCGGGTAAATTAACAATGGTCATGCAAATTTGGATAAGTGATTGCACGTTCCAGTTCGTAGGGTAGCCACGGCAACCGGATCGGCAAAACAACGGTTTGCGCACAAGGGCAGTACAAAAATCGGGTTGGGGGTCGTTATCGTGTGATGCAAGCCGGGTGTGGTGTAGGGCAGGATCGGTCGGGTGTGTTGTGTACAAGAGGGGAAAATGGGATATAAAAACGGAAACATAAAACATTTGGTAATCTAATTAACAAAATACTTCTTAAAAATGATTCCAGTTACAATAAAGAAGCAACCAACGATAGCAATAAAATATATAGTAGATATATTTAAGTACTAGTATGCGCTAAAAAGAACTTGCAGAGTCTAAATGTTACTACTGATTATAGGCAAAAATAAAGTTAGAAAGACGAAGGAAATATTGTAATAATAGTGAAAACTAACACCAGACCTGGTATCTATAGAGAAAAAAAAATCATTACAATACCATTGTGCAGTCCAATAGAAAAGCATTCCAAGTGAGGGCAAATAAATGAAATAATTAGATTAAAGCCATAAGGGCCAAAAATTTAATTGATTGTTGCAGAATGCTATCGATATTGATAATGATACATGTACCAACAAGAAGTCGAATTCAAGCAGCACCTTATTTTTTATTTATTTATATTTTTGGATTAAATTACCGGTACCACTAATTAGTGGTCAGATGAAACTTTGATAGTCAGGCAAAGATATGGGAGCAATATCTTTGCAGCGAGAACTGTTGTACAGTTAAATAAGTAATATAAATCTGATTTCAAGAAAATGGAATTTAAGTTGTGAAACTCAAGCTATGGTCAAAACCCCACGAATCACATGGGTTATCAGCCTGTGAGTGTCACTGCCCAAACTTCTCCAATACATGTAATTGCTGGGCAATGCCTTAAATTCCAGCGGCGCCCAGGCAGGCTACAAATCGATCATTCGACATTCTGAAATTGTAATCATAGCCAGTGGAAAACTCAGTTGTTTAACCATGCTTTACAACTAACAGAAAGTTTCCCAAAAGGTGCATTAGTGCATGTTGTACCACTTTTGTATACGAGTGAATGAAATACATATACGTGTAGTAAACATTCAGACAGTCACAAATATTTGTGCTACAATATTGATCTTTTTTTCACCGTCTACCCAACAGTGGTATATCGTTCCAGGCATCATTGATCAGGACTGAGCTATGCCCTGAATATTGCACAATATTGAACCACTTATGTCTGCATATTTTCCACAATGTATCCTGTACAATATGGTAAGAATAAGTCCACAAGAAATCATTAGATTTTGTTCAAGAGAATAAGTATTGTATTAAATTCCTCATGCATACACCTAAAATAGGTAAGCTCATTAATGCAAGAAAGTTGATATTCTTCATAATGCAACAGTTCATACAGTAGAAATCTTCACCACACAGGCTCACACATACTGTACACACACACACACACACACACACACACACACACACACACACACACACACACACACACACACACACACACACACACACACACACACACACACACACACACACACACACACACACACACACACACATATAATGTACGTGTAATCACCGGCGACCGAGGACGTACAATTTTTAATGTGAGTGTGTCTGTGTGAGTGTGTGTGAGTGTGTGTTTGTAACGGTAATACTGAGGACACACCACGCAAATTTAGTACATATTAAATAAAGACGAAATTTCTGACAACTACGGACGTATACGTTACAGTACACAACCTCCAAATGCGGACGTTCTCTATACATGTACCCCCAGACCTTGCTTACTGGTTGTAATGACGCATAAGCACTTATTACAACAAGATCCAAAAACGTGGACCGTCCCCCCTAGAAGGTACGTCCGCAGTTGTACAGTAAAATTAATCAAAAACGTCCACGGTTGAAGGCGATTACAAACACACACGCACACACACACACACACACACACAAACACAGACAGAAAAGTTAATTTACATAAAATGAGAACTGATTCAGCTGAATAAACAACCATTTTATTAATTTGTATTCAGACTTAAGCTACAGTATTAACAAATTTGTACACTAAATTGTAATACATGTATGGATTCTGCACAGAGTGAGTACTGAATATACATGTAGTTGGTTAAGACTGTAGGTCCTGGACACATAAGTCTTACATTTTTTAACACTGTAACATCATGTTTTTATGGCCGTTTTCACACCGACAATCACTCTAATTACTAATTATGGTATTAGCCGTGTGAAAGCAAATTAGAATCACGATTGCAAAATGCAAATCAAATCATAAAAATTCAAATTGTGCTCCGGTGATGTTTTCTAATCATGATTCTCTTAAATCATGCCATGTTTTCTGTTAGAATTTAAAGCTACTGTCACACTGCACTGTCTAACGATCCGTCTGAAAATCGAATGCGTACGGACAGACGGTGCTTTTCCGTTCTGTCCCATTCTATTGTATTCCATTTGCCACCATCTGACACCGTCTGAAGTAAATATTTTAGACGGAGGTAGACGGAATCGTTAGATGGCACAGTGTGACAGTAGCTTTAAACATTATTTGGGAGGCAGCACGTAGTGTGACCTTTCATCCACGTAAAACACGTGCAACAATGCACCCACATACGTGTATAACCATGCACTGTGCATCCATCCCCATGGTTGATCGACAGGGACCCAGAAATACAGCCAGGCCCAGGCCACTAGCGAAGGAGCCAGCAACTAACAGGCATAAGTTAAGAAAAAAATTGAGTTCTTGCCAACCAATCAGATCACATGTGCACTGGTCTGGAACTGACCATGCGTGACAGATGCATGCCACCTGATGTGTGTTAGTTGCGCCGTGGTAATGTATGCACTGTTTGAATCAATGAGCTCCTCCCCCTATAATTGTTTCTGCACGTTTTATCCTGGGATAAAACTTGCAAAGATGTATAAAAACAAACACAAATTAACTAAGGGCCTTGCTGAGGGGGAGTATCACACAAGGTGCATTCACATTACAAATTTTCGCGAGGTTTGTCTTCTCGGAGAAGTTTGGCTTGATCGTTCACACTGGGGCAAAACTTCGAGAAGATTTACTTCCCGCGAAACTTCTCGAAGATTTGGATCACACTGCGCATGTGGAAACAATCAAAATGTACGGAGATTTTGCTACAGATTGATCAAGAATTTTGTTTCTGCGATGCTCCAATGTCCTTTACATTTCATATTTATTTTAATGAAAGTATACCAAGCTCACACAAAAATTGAATGAGTTTGGACATATTTTGCTGCGTACAAAACGCACTTAAATATCCGAGCTACGTGGTATACTCAAGTCATAACGTATTCAACTCCATGTTTGTGTACAGTGCGCATTTATGTCCCCACACTGGAAATGCGCTGAGGCTCACGGGATATAACTTCCCGAAGTTTGTGTTCACACTAAAAATGTCGCGGGAAGTTTCTCGATGTTCGGGAAATTTCCTACAAAGTTGTGGGAAGTTTCGCAAGAAGTTTCGCAGAAAGTTTCGCGGGAAGTTTGTGTTCACATTACCAAACCTCGCGAAGTTAATCTTCGGGAAGTGAAACTTCGCGAAGTTTGCTGTAAGTGTGAATGCACCTACAGTGCCCCTTATTTAGGCTGTCTTTATCACCATGTACCATAATTCTCACAATACTCAGTCACAATGTCATTTATTTTTTAACTTATGCCTGTTAGTTGCTGGCTCCTTCTCCCTTCAACTAGAATTGGGAATTCTAATCGCAAAATCCGAGAAGAGATTTTCTCATGTGTAACGTTAGTAATTCTCATAACCACAATTGTAATTGTGATTGCAATTACAACCGCAGCCATGTAAAAACACTCTACATTTACATGTATCAAATCAGAGCAGTAGCAGTACATGTATACACTGAGATGCAAATCACTGATGCTCACTTTCAGTTTACAAGCAAAATTAACTTGCATTAAAAGATTGTAATGTGTGTACTTAATCCATTTCACTAATTATACTCAAATTAACCTGTACATGTACTGTGGATTGAGCTTTATCACAATGCCTAAATTGACCAGATATTTACAAGCGCAGACACCGCCTACAGTACGTCCGTTTTCTATTATATGCGAACATTAAATATGCCCGATGACAGATCACTCATCCGGATAAATTGGCCCACGTTCTTTATATGAAGGTCCAGAATTTAATTTCTGGTTGTCTGTTAATCTGCAGTGTACATGTGGTAGAGTAGCTACTAGAGTATTGTCTCATTTGGGAGGTGGTAGGACGTTTCTGCAGGGTGAACTGGTTTCCCCATGGAATGGCACAAAGGCACACATTAAAGGCAGGGCATCTCTTTTGCATGCCTAAAAATCAACACTGTGTAAATACAATGGCATTTAGAAGAAAATGCCATCTGGGAACTTTCAGCAAAATATAGGAGCTAGAAACTCAGTTTTAGTGGAATTATAGTGACCATTAGACTCTGATTTGAATTCTTTTCTCGCGAGGAAAAAACTCCTACCATAGAACGTACACTGAAAAGCCATTGTTTTTCTTTTGCATATTTTCAAATTCTAGGTAATTACTGACCCCCACATTTCACAGACATGTCCTTCATCAATAGCCTAAAGGGCATGAGTTATTTTTTTCTGGTCTACGGGGATGTTTGCAAATGAGATCCACTGCCTTTAATTTTTTTTCCTTCAAGATGTCTGAATTATCACATTTTTCACTGGGAGAGACACCAACGTGTAGGACGCACAAGGAAATTGTGGGGGGGGGGGTGTGTGACCACCAGCCCCACCCCCTTTGGTTATGCCCCTGTGTACACAAATACGGCCGCATCCCACTCTGCTAGACAGTGCAGTAATCAATTTCTATTTGCATAATAAAAGGCCTCGACAATGAGATTACTTCCCATACAAAAGACCTGCAGTGTACAGTACATCTGTTTGTATAATGGCATGCCAATACACCCTGGGAAAAATTTACAACACATACCAGTGTAATAAAGTACCAATGCAATTCTATTTCAATTAAATAATTAATTGTAACATCTCATCATATGTTTCACTCAGGGAGATGATAAATAGCAATCAGAGAAAAAATAATTACATGTACCACAATGGGGGGAGGGATTATTCTAAAATCATACTTGTTTTGGTTGATCAGACAAATTTTGTTGAAATTCGCTAAGTAGTCAGTATTGCATGGTATTTTCATTCCAGACATCAGAAAACAGTGCTGGAAATTGTCATTTCATTATTTTTAATATAATTACATGTACCACAATGGGGGGGGGGGATTATTCTAAATCATACTTGTTTTGGTTGATCAGACAAATTTTGTTGAAATTCGCAAAGTAGTCAGTATTGCATGGTATTTTCATTCCAGACATCAGAAAACAGTGCTGGAAATTGTCATATTGTTATTTTTAATGTACATTTCCTCTGGCTAAAGAGTTGGTACCCCACCCCACTTTTTTATATTTTTTTCACCAATTTCTCAAAAACTGAAGTGTTTCAGAGCGCTTGATTTTCAAGACAGAAATGATAAAGTCCCATCTAAAAAACATAAAAACAGAAAATGCCATTTGTCACCATTTACCCAAAATATACTTGGGCTCAATAGGCTGTATCACAGGAAATGTTCAAATTTGAATGTCTGGAAGAGGAAACATGTGCAAATTTTCAGGAAACCTGGAAGTCCTGCAGAATCAGGGAGAATTGGCAACTCTGCACTACACTCTTCAGAATAATTTTTCTCCTCATTCATGGGCCACTTTGGCTTGCAATACTGTATTAATGCATTCTCGGGACATACTGGTACGTACAACGAACCTCATGATATTTGTTTTACCCATTCTATTTTTGTCCCTCTAATGCAGTCCGACAGTAAATTTATGCTGCACTGCACTAATGTACTCGTGGAGCTCACATGGTTTCTCCTTTCCGCTCGATCTTGTCATCTGCTTTGACCTACATGTACATGCAGCATATGGCATTCCAAGAAACAAACAAATATACACAGACTTTACCTGATATATTTCTGGGACATGGGTGCCAAAAGCGCAACCACCCTGAAAATTTTAAAATTTTCACAATATTTTTCAATCTTCCCAGTCCTGACCATTATTTGAAAAACTTTAAAATATCTTTTGTGGTCATTTTAGAATATTATGGGAACTACATGTATAACAAATTAAAAACTTGCTGTAAGTTATCTTCTCCTGATGACTTGTCACACAGGATGCACACCGTAGATGGCATGTAAATATTTTCCTCTTTCACAAAAAAAATGATAAATTACTCAAAAATGTCCAATTATAGTCCTTGCCTACTGCTAACATGTTCAAACAAATCTTCATTCCTCATTATTTGTCCCGAAAGCAGACTAAAAAACGTTGTGAAATGGGTATTATTATTTCTTTTTTTTTGGAGGGGGGGTCAACAGAACCACCCTAAACAAGTTTGGCTGAATTGCAAACGAGTTAGCGGTATACCATTTGTAAACAACTTGCAATGCAAGTCAAGTACAAGTCAGCACTGAAAATTCAAACTGATTGTAATTGCAGCTCCTTCATGACAAGTTTACGACAAAATTAGGCTTATTGGTTGATTGATGGATTGTGTGTGGTATAATCCAAAAAGGAAAATAAAATAGAGACTCCCTTCGAATTAAACTCTCTTTACCCCTTCCTCGCCCTACAAACTTAACAAGATCTTTCACTGATATTAGCTTGGCCAATTTGTGTTGGTGAGGCCGGACACAGGTACAGTACATGTTCTTAGTGTCACATGTAATAACATTGTACCAGGTACATGTATTCTCCTCACACGTACTGGAAGTCAGACCCTCACTAATATACCTTGTTACAATTCAGTCCAGGTTGTAACTCCCTGTACACTATGAATGACATTACATGTACACTGAACATCTCCACTACACGTGCATCTTCCAGATGATCTAATACATTTTATTCCCATCAAATGCAGTACTGTGACTTATTAGATGGTCATGTACACACAGAAAAAGTGTCACTATCTACTGTGGAGATCCTGAAATTACCTCTGACAGTAATTTTGGCTAGTACAGTGTAGTCCATTAAATTAGCCGTACATGGATTACATTTAAATCTTTTGTCACTAAGGCAGTCTACTTTGAACACTTTTCTTTCATGTCTAATTTGTCAAGTGAAAATTTCTTGCTTGGTTTGATGACATGTTTAATGGGATGTACATCATTATAAAAATGTTTAACATAATTTAAGTATTTCATTTTCATCTCTTTCCTTTGATACATACATGTACATGCACCATCTTGTCAAACCCAATGGCTAATCTAAAACACATTCTGTAAGAGCTTCCTATTTTTACAATATGCTAACATGTACCGAATGTGATCCCCAGGGGGGCCAGTCAAACATAATGCTGTACACATGCGTGACCAAATCATTTCCAGACACCCCCTAAACAAGTTTTTCTCTGTGTGCAAAATAACCTCCTAAACGAGTTTTTCGCGTGCTTCATTTTCACATTTTAGCCTCCAAACATACCCTAAATACGTTTGACTATAGTCTCTCAAAAAAAGCTTCGGGGAAAAAATACCCTAAATGCGTTTGAACAGTCTTTCAAAACCACCCTTTTTGTTGAAAATCGGTGTTTTTGATACCCTTAACGCGTGCATGCGCGGGCCGCGTCTAAAACGGAAAAAATACCCCTTTAAACGCGTTTTTTTGGTCACGCATGTGTACAACATTATGTTTGACTGGCCCCCCCGGGATGTGATCATCCTACCACTTGGAACTCTACATACTGCACTTGAATCAAATTACTTGTGTAAATGCATACTGATTGTGACAACATGTTCTGACAAATCACATATTTACATGTACATAATGCCCAAAGTAGATAAATATGCATTCATAACACCACAATCCACTTAATAACAGTGGAGTGTTCTTGTCAATTCTGATATGTTCCACATCATTAATATGTTCTGATTTTGTAGGTTGGGAATTTGCTGCATAAATACTAGCTTTTTAAAGGGAATCAACAGATTTGCAGCATTCCAAAGTGACTCAATTAAGAATTTGAATACTGTGCTGACATTGAAACTTGTGACCATTTGCATCTACATGTAAGTACATGTAATTTTGTTCATTTCATTTTTTTGATGGTAACTGGTTGATAAAGAGAGGAGAAGAAATGTTTGACTTCAAACCTTTCACAGCAGGAACCTCCAACAGTATTCACTATTCTAGAATTATTTTATTCCACAGTGATGACTGTTTCCTATCACATGATTCCTCTTCAAATGCTGGTAATGAACTGATCGTATTGCCTAATGAGAGGAACTGCATGCACATGTATACCCCTTTTGATTTATTTGCTGGTCTAGTTATTAATCAACTGATGCTACTAGGCCTGGGTCGAATATCGATTTTGATAATCGATTAGTTGACTGGAAAAGTAATCGAATTATTCGATTAATCGGATT
>JZLH01S0021562.1:21662-37018 GCA_001188425.1 Eucidaris tribuloides | reverse complement strand
AAATTACATTCAAAATCAGAATGCATTGTGACTTAAGGAAAACAATACAAAGTATATGAAAGATTATGCATTTGCTTGAATGTTTCCGATTGTCACATGGAAATGCGGAATGACCACAAAGCTCGTAGACCTTGAGTATGGGGTCGTCCCAGTGAATTAACAATTATCATGATAAAATACAATTTCAGAACATCAGAGCATTTGCTAATTTTGTAATGCTAAGAGCATGGAATTCCCATTTAATTTGAGGTCAAAATGTGTATTGCGTGGCACAAGAAAAATTCAGGTAGGCATTTGCCTTGTGTAACCAAGAGATAATGTATTGCTTTATGGCATTGAATAAATTTGTTGTCTTCAAGGTCAAAGGTCATAATTTATATCTGGTATGTCTTTGAGAAAAATTAAATTTAACCCTTTGCACGCAAAAGTTGCAATTTTGCACATTTGTACAATTTAATTCAACAATCGTAATAATTAGTTTTCTCTGTTACATTTGTACTAGAAAAGCTAACAAATGGCCATAATGCTTAAGCAACATCTAAGAAAAGGAAAGGAAAGCCAGATTTAAAGTAAATATCAAAGCAACAATCATCATTATTATTCCCTCAGAATTAATTCAGCACGCAAAGAGTTAATGAACTGCACCATCATGAGCATTAGTTGTTGAGCACAGAAGTAGGAAGGATTGCGGAGGCTTACCCATCAACTTGGTAGCAGTCAAATTGATCTATTTTGAAATGTGTATTCTTAAAATTCATTTTGTGTATTGATTTTAAAATTATAAATCAGTTGCGGTGTAACCTTTTGCTGCACTTGTTTGACTGATGAACTGGAATTTAACCTCAAAATGAATTTTCAGGGGCACACTCCGACAGCAACTGTCCGGTCCCTGGAACCAAGAGGTCAAGGAGCTACTCAACGGAGACTTCTCCAAACCGAGGAAGGGGAACGATGCGGGAGACCACCCTCCCATCACCCCCATGAGATCGGCCAGTGAGGGGGAACTAGGGGGCGAGGCATGGAGGCTGTACGAATACATCGCAAGACATTTTATAGCAACGGTGAGTTCAGTCACTTGTGTCTACTTAGCTGGTGATGTCAATTTCATTTTTTTCATGCATTTCGTATAGAACTCATGACAAGATATCTCATCTCTCGTCTTCAATAGGTTGAATTCATTTCAATTTAATCTGTTGACGATAGTGAACAAGATATATCGAGCTGAGATCTATGGGAAAGCATGTTGCAGCTAAAATCAAACAATTTTTGGGGCTTAACCCTATATTAACTGAGGGGGGGAGTGGTCAATTTGACCCCCCCCTCGACGAAAATTATTTTGATCGCGTCGCTCACTGACATTTTACTTTCAAGTCTTGCGCATCTTTTGAGACCGTTTTCGCGAAAATCGGACGTACCGTTACGACGCTGCGCGACTTTTTATACATGCATATCAACCCAAAAATCGCTCAAAAACGTGATTTCATGTACAAAATCAATGCAAATTGTGTTTTCAGCCAAAAATCATAAATGTATGATTATTTTTGCTTTTACTGGTTGAAATGAATTAATTCTATGCTGTTTATGATTGCAAAAGTGTCCCCAACAAATTTCATCGAAAAAACAATAGAAAACTAAAGGTCGAAAAACACGGAAATACATAAGAAATTCACAAAACAATGAAATACATAAGAAATTAATTCCAATTCAGCAAATTTTTTTGTAGATAATTGTGAGAAATGTCAGAATGAATATTTTCACCAAAAATTTGTATTCTACTAGCTATTGTATGTGAGTTATGGGCGAAGACATAATTTCATTCACTTATTTAGCATAATGTTAATTACTTAAAAAAATAGAAAAAATAATTTTTTCGAAAATTTTAGCTATTGACAGTCTTGTAGTTTACATCCGGCTCTATGCGCCATGCAAATTTTCGTCGGCGATCCGGCGCGTTTGGCGGTCCGAAATCTGAAGGGGGGGGGGGGGCACCCCCAGTAAAAACCTGGTCTGAAATAGCCCAGTTAAAATAGGGTTAAAGGGAAAGGGTACAATGGAAGTAGTTCTCAGTTAACAACACAATGCTGCAGAATCAAGTATATTTTCTTGTGCAAAATTTCACAGTCATGTATTTCCTCTTTGTTCTAAAGTTATTATTAGAAAATGCTGTGTCAGTGAAATTTGTTGTGTAAATTTCTATGCAATCAATTAATATCAGGGTTGGAGATTACTTCAGTACTGGTAAATTTCAATTAAAACAAATTGAAGACAAATACTTCCAGCTTGAATATACACTCTATTCAGTGTTTATATTGGTATATGTTTTAAGTCATTTGGTTCTCGAGGCATTTTTGACTTCTCACAATCGTGTCAACGCCCTTTAACACTGCTGAATATGACATCACAGTATACTTATAGAAAAGTCTAATTTGAAATAAAAATAGGTAGTTTTGTGAGAAAGCAAGTTCAGCTTTCCCAAATTAAAGTGCATTATTTTTTGGGGATACTGAATTCTCATATTATGATTTGCATGACAAGACCTAATTCTTGAATAAATGGTTATACCGCCCTCAGGTGAGTCCGGACTGCAAGTACCTACAGACGACCGTCAGACTGATGATTGGGGAAGAGGGTTTCACCTGCACAGGGAAGACATTGTTGAGCCAGGGCTATACAGCCGTCATGCCATGGCAGGCCATTGGCAATGATGAGAGCATGCCTGCCTTCAGCAAAGGCGATGTCTGCCCTATTGATGAGGTATGTGTATATCCCGGGTAGCAATCGATGAGCTAAAGTAGAGGTCGGGGGTGTGGTTAACTTCGCATGACCTAATTGTGCAGAGTATGAAGCGCTGAATTATTATTATTATTATTATTATTATTATTATTATTATTATTATTATTACTATTATCACTTAAATTATGAATTAAATAGAGGTTGTATTAAGCGATTTATAGTAGGGTTTGTGTGTATTATACCAAAGTGTCATAAATACGAGCTAAAGTAGAGGTTGTATGAGCGAGAGTAGAGTATGTGCATGTGTTATAACAGAGTACCATAAATACGAGCTAAAGTAGAGGTTGTATGAGCGAAAGTAGGGTATGTGTGTGTGTTATAACAGAGTGTCATAAATACGAGCTAAAGTAGAGGTTGTATGAGCTAAAGTAGGGTATGTGTGTGTGTTATAACAGAGTGTCATAAATAAGAGCTAAAGTAGAGGTTGTATGAGCTAAAGTAGGGTATGTGTGTGTTATTACAGAATGTCATAAAAACAAGCTAAAGTAGAGGTTGTATGAGCGAAAGTAGGGTATGTGTGTGTGTGTGTTATAACAGAGTGTCATAAATAAGAGCTAAAGTAGAGGTTGTATGAGCGAAAGTAGGGTATGTGTGTGTGTTATAACAGAGTGTCATAAATAAGAGCTAAAGTAGAGGTTGTATGAGCGAAAGTAGAGTATGTGTGTATGTTATAACACACACATACTCTACTCTCACTCATACAACCTCTCTCTCTCTTCTATCTCCATGGTATTTATGACACTTTGCTATAATACACAAAAACCCTACTATAATACAACTTCTATTTAATTCAGCGCTCCATACTCTGCACAATTATGTCATGCTACCCATATATCCCACAGAACTGTGTGTGATTTCAAGTTCGGTGTTGGTGGTTGTGTTGAGGAAACAAAACTGTCTGCTGAACTGAACTCCAACACTGAGCTACATGTAGTGTACGTCATGATACCATTTGCACTGTTGATCGCATAACACTAAGTGACATCACGCGACACATGCGATTCGTGGCAATTGCTAAAGTTATTATCTACTTACACCGATGGCCATAACAAAATGGACAAAAATGACACCTAATCAATACTGCCTGCTAGATAATTGTATGAATCTGAGAGACAAGTTACTTTTCTCAATTTTCAGATGGGAGCTTTATTTCAGTTTGACTAATCATCTCAATTTTTGAGGGGAAAGGTACATCAGTGGTCCATGTCGCATGCTGAAGCTTTCTCAATAGCCAACACACATGAATGTTAGTTCTGCCAACAATAAGACTAAGACCAACACGAACACCGAACTTGAAATATTGAATTCCTTAAAGACCAAGTTTAGTTTTGGGGATTTTTTTAATTTGAAAGCTTTATGCCCAAAGGTCATATCACACCAATAACAGATTCTGAATGTCTTTTGTTTTTTCATAATTAATCAATGAAAAATCTCGGGGTGGGGGACCCCCGAGATTTTTCGGTACCCCTGAGATTTTCGACTTTATTTTACATTACAGCATCCAAAGGGTTATAAGGTGTTAAGGTTATCTGAGTTATACCTCATCTGAAAGAGCAGAGTCGCACTCTTTCTGATAGGTATAAGTCAGATAACCTTAACACTTATTAATCTTTGGATGCTATAGTGTAAAATATAGTCGATAAATCTCGGGGGTACTTAATTATAAAAAGAATGAAAGACATTCAGATATCTGTTATTGGTGTGATATGACTTTGGGCATAAAGCTTTCAAATAAAAAAAAAAAAAAAAACTAAACTGGGCTTTAATCGCAGGCAGGTTTTTGATGAATGGGCAAATTTACATGTAAATTGCCAGTACCACATGGTCTCGCTTCAGCAGACAATATTCAACACACAGCTCAACACAGACTTCAGGAAATGGGTTATTAATCGTTGAGGTCAAGCCCGATCCAGCCTGATTTCAAGTTTGGTGTTCTAGCGCTGTTGGTGTTTTTAAACACCAACACTAAGATTTTAACACCAAATACTTGAAATCAATCAGCCCAGTGGCCTCAAGGTCTCACCTTGTGTTCTGGAGAATTGTTCAGATGAAGATGAAAGACGTGTTGCTCTTGCTTGGCGCACTAGTCAGAGATTCACAGTTTTGACTTTATGTTTGGGAATGATCCAAAGCAAGAAACATTACATATTTTAACTTCTTGAAATACTATAGATTTGTGATCCAGTTAGGCAGGAATCTTGTCTTTGGAATGGGATCTAAAGTGATGTACTCAGGATTGAGTCGGGTTGACTGGTGAATCTTTATGTTCAGGTGACTGTACAGATACGGCCAGACTGTTTTCTTGGTTTTTTTCATTTCCTTGTTTGAAGGATACGATCAATCATACATATGTTATCAGCATTAATATTTATTAAATAGATTTCAAACATAATTAGTTTGTCACAATTTTTAAAGCAAATAAGATCAAAATTTAAGCATGTAGAAAATAATATCAACTTGTATTTCAGTATTTACTGTATCATGCCATTTGTTTCGCTTAGACATCTTTCACCGATTTTGTTCGAAAGCAAGAGAATTTGTGACAGTTTATTTTTGTAATTTTTATTCATTACTTGACTTTGACAAGGTTATATCATATTGTGAAAATGTTTGGCGTTTGTTTAGTCGGAAAATGTCAAATAAGCCACGTGGAATATTCAGTGTATATCATCCATTTTTTTTTTTTTTAAGGTTATTGTCTATCTTACGTCTGTCTTTATATTTTAGACTCATCTGCGTACAATGAGCTTTGGCCGTGCATGGTGTCTGGCGTTTGGCGTTTGCATCTGTCCCAATAAATTTCAAAATGTTTTCTTCTTCAATCTTATCCAATTCATTCTGTTTGTTTTTATATGATTAGCACTAAGTGGGGGTTCTAAACTTATACACAGCATGTCGAAACTATATAAATAATCGCTAATCATATGCAGCTTTTTTTGAACTCACAAAAAAAGCGTTCCTTCTGCTTTCATTTGTAGATTGATTTTTTTAATTTGTTTGCGTCTGATAGAGCTACATGAGGTACCAAACGTTCTACAGGGAAATTTTTTTCTTTAACATTTAATATCTAATTATGCAAAGGCTTATGGAAAACTCACAAAAAAAGATACTTTCTCCTCTTTTGCGTGAATTTCTTTGTTGGATAACCGGATTGAGCACCACATCACTGATGCACTAGTTTTCTTTATTTTATTCCATAAATCCCAGACGCCAAATGAGCGAGCGACAGACGAGTCTCCCGTTACCTAAGTGAGCCGTGAATTAATCACTCTGATGGAGAAACATGGTATCGGGAACAGATGCCAGCATACCGGTCCCACAATAGAGAACATCTGTCAGAGGAACTATGTGAAGGTTGAAAAGTGGCGTCGCTCGCACACGACCTAGACTGGGCATCGACTGGTCCATCGGTAACAAAAGGTGAGTTGTTGTGGGAGTGGTGACAACAGCATAGCAAAGCACAGCGCCACAGCATAAATGATTGTGTAGGGAGATTTGCAAGTCGCATTATTTCCTTCATCTAATTCAATACAACGGTAGTTTAGTACTTAAAATGGAGTGTTGAAAGTTTAAGATCCAATAGTCATGAATTTGTCAGTTTTATAGAAACTTCTAATAACTGACATGTGTACCAGAATGCTGTTCTTTCCGGAGTTTATATTTTGCTCAAATTTGCGATTGCGGTTATGTGTATGTCGCAGACGACGGAGCACCTGATCTGGTTTTAAAAGGCTAAAAACTGCGGCCGACTTCGCTAACTGCTGATCGACAAGTTTGGCCGGCTCCCGTGCATGTGGACGTCAACTTGTAAATTTTGAAGGTTTAAATTGTCCAGATTTTCACCAAAACTATGTATTTACCCAAGGTTCTATGACAGGGTGCTTTATTTATACTAATCTTCAACATTGTGAATGATTTGAGCTGATTTGCATTCATTTAAACGGCGTTTTCCTGACGTGCAAATGCCTTACTCTGTCTTTAACACATTATTGCATGGCAGCTATCTGACTTGAACAACAATGATAGACAAAAATGCAAAGCAGTGACAGACAGTACTGTCACCAGCAGCATAGCAGTAACAGCACATTGAATTGTAGTTGCAACTATATACAACAATGATAAAAAACCTCTAGGCAGCTGCAAAGCAATGACACAAGAAGAATGGCTGTTTTACAATACACATCAATAGCAAAACTGACATTGCAAGTACAACAACAATTTATCTATTACAATAACCGAAAGTAGCACTGTGGATGTAAAAACAATGACACAACAGGAGTAAATTACAGGGCTCGACAACACGGTGCCGAGTGCCCGGCGGCATCTGAAATCATGTTGGGCACTCAGGAAGACAGAACATGCCAATTGGCGCAGTGCCTTTTTTGGCAATGATCGAAATGAGCAAAAACTGCAACTTGTGTCTAGATCAATCGTCAATGGGCAATGCGTCTGTTTGACAGTTCATCAGTGATTGCAAAGATTTCTTGCGTTTTATGATATCTTTCTCTTCAGTGCTTTGATGGCAATGGTCAATGCATGCATGCAAGATACTCTTGGAAGATATTTTGGGCGTGCAGCCATGTATAGTACAGGTACAGGACAGTTCGGTAGTGTCACGTACACCGGCTCACTGACCAGCCAGCACTATTCCTCTTTCAATGATATATACTGGGTAACATATGTACGACATAGAATTTAGGATCTGTAGCTAAGCCGCGTTTGCGTGGATTTGGCTGTGAGCTTTTCTCACTGGACAATATTTTATGCGTGTAAAAAATTCGCGGCTTTGATTTTGCCTACTCCGGGGCACTTGAATTTTCAATGATAGTGCCAACTGGCGCAGGCAAAAAAAAAAAAAAATTGTCGAGGCTGCAGTTAGCTACGTGACATTAAGCACATAATTCTTATCATAAATACGAACAACAGCAAGCAACAGCAGTAACAACACGTGAGAATATATGACCACATGTCAATCAATTATAGCGTAAACATCAAAGCAGAGCAACTGCAAGCAACAAATGGCAGCCACAAATTGCACCAAAACTAACAACAGTAGCCACAGCCAAACACAGGTGACGTAATAACAATATTGATGACTTTGTTTATATATCAAAATCAATATCATATCAGTATCACCGTAACAACAATAACCAAATCAAATTTTCATTATTAAAAACTTGTCTGCCTTGGACTATTTAACATAACAATGGTAAAAATTGAAGAGCCTTGGTATCTTGTTCTAATGTTCATTGTGTAATCCGGCAAACAGTGATAGCCTGGTGGATATTGTTTGCAGCCTCAGCGAAAGCTGTAGATGACAGGTTCAATCATGGTTCATTTTTTCTGACATGTTTGTCCAACAAAAATTATAGATCAGCATTGCAATCTTAACCCTTTAGCACCTGAACCGCCCGAAATGCCCTCTTATTACTTCTAGACGCGCCCGAAACCGCCGCCGTAAAATGTGCTTTAGTATCCATTGTACACGCCGTAGTCATTCTGAAGACGCCCAAACCGACCGTCTTATTACTCCCTAAACGCGCCCGAAACCGCCGTCGTAAATTGTCGGCTCTATCGTATACAGTTTGTACGCCTGTGCTTTTGTGCAACGCGTTGAGGGCAATATTGCTGTACTTCCAGGGAGCCATAGCCATTAATCTACACGAAGTGCTTCAGTGACTAAAGGGTTAAAATACAGAGAATGACATATGAAAAATTATTCACTCAAAATTACAATCATTTATAGCAACAACGTTGTTGATGATATTGATGAAAAATTAATAAAAAACAACCACTGTGGTAAACAGCATGACAACTTCAACACAGTAAGCGACCTGTATCTTATAATGAAAAATCATAAACATCAAGCAGCCAAAATGTGTGACAAACAGGGTTGGCACATCTTGCCTGGAAATACCATTGTATTTTCCCATCCAGGCCGGGGAAATAGACTGGAAATACTGGGAAATACCGGGATACTGGGAAATACCTGGAAATACTGGGAAAGGTAGGTGTGGCATACCTAGCAGATGTCCTCCTTGAAGTTTGTAAAAGAGTCCACCTCTATTTAAGATCATTAATGCCCTTCATTTGGGCCTCTTACAAACAAATCCATCCTTGAACTGGGACAATTTCAGATGAAAGACTATTAGAAACCTCTTCCAATTTTCACGTCATAATTCAGTGTTATTTTACATACTGTACATTGTACGCAATACAGTAGTATACACTGTACATTATTCAAGTGTTAACATGTAGGCTTTTTGTGGGGTGTGGCCCTCATCCTGCTGAACATGCAGGGACAAATTCAACACTGTCTATGGGTACATGCTTTATTTTAAGTGTACTGGATTTATGGAGCAATTCATTTATACTTGCAGACTTTTAAATGAATTGAAAAACAGTTTCATAAATAAAATATGTGATTTTTAGATTTTCCTACTTTTTATTTTTGATTAGCCGTATAGAAATTTGTCCTACCAATAAGATGGAGTCCCTTAGTTCCCCACCTGCAGTTAACTTAGTTTTTGTTGTAATTTTGTACTCGATCACACTTCAAATGCAACGACAATCTTAACATTTTTTATCTATTCCCTTCAAGATATAACTTTTCACTAGTATTATCCCAGTATTGCCGGTATTTCCCGTTTTTGTCCAAAATAGCAAGGCGGTATTTACGTTAAATACCGGTTATTTCCACCTGGTTATTTACGCGCCTGGTAATTTTACAGGCCCCCTGGTTACACAGAATGACAAGAACACCAATAATTATTTACAAGCAACTGGAGAAGTAACACATGACGCACAGTGCAACAGAACTTAATAATGGCCAGCCGACATAAATAATAGTGAGACCCAAGATGCAACAGAAAAGCAGCAACAACTGCAACTTTTCCTTTTATCTTTATCTATACTGTTTATCTTACTGTAAGCAGTTATTCTGAAAGTCCAGGTAGCACAAAAAATCTTTGCCAAGAGAGAATATAGATTTTCTCAGTTATGTCTTTATGTGAGAATATTTGACAGTCATTATAAGTTTATTACCTAAATAGAACCAGTTTGAACTTATTCATGATACGGCTTCTGACCCACCAGTTATTATTTTTCTCATTTCATCTCCCACAGTCTATGAAATGCCCGACTAATTTGTCGTATCTCTGTAATCTAGACAGTCATTTTATTGTTAGCCCCTAGGGCATGAGTGGTTATGTTAAATCATTCCAACAGAATTAATTTCATTTTCAGCTAGGGATGGCAAAATCAAACTCATTTCAAGCATAGTGCCTCAGAGTATTATTCAACCAAAATTCACAGATTAAACACTAAGAATTCTCACTAGGCATTTTATATTTATCTGATTGTATGCTTGGTAATGACAAAAGTCTGAGTTGCCAAACTTCTTTAGTGGTCTTACACCCCACCTCCCAAAAATATAATCCAGTGGCCTGATAACTGATGTGTATACAACTCTACTTGCTTGATCCACTCTTGTATCCAGATCGATCCTGACTTGTCGTTGCCCAACCATGCGGTCAGCCGTGGAGGAGCAGTTGAATCTCATCGCCATGCGGGAGGCGCTATGAGCTCAGTGCTGACCCACACCTGGACATCTTTTACCAGGACAGTTCTTGTAGCTTTGTGGATCACATCCAGGTATGGACGACCTGTTTTGAGGTCTCCTTCTCCCCACTGGCTTGCCACTGGCAACCGCATGTCAAGGTGAGTAAATGTAGGTACTGTAATAGTGATGATGATGATAGTGATGATGATGATGATGATGATCTGCTGCTGCTGCCTCGCTGATGATGATGATGATGAGGGTAATGATGATGGTGATGGTGAGGGGGGGGGGGTGATGATGATGATAAAATGATGATTGATTATGAGGATGGTGGTGGTGATGATGATGATGAAGATGATGGTGATGAGAATGATGGTGATGATGATGGTGATGAATTGTTGTTGATGGTGATGATGTAATGATAAGATGATGAGGATGATGATAATTAAAAGATTATTTTTTTTATAGATGATGGTATGGTAATAGTGTTGATGGGATGGTCGATGGATGGTTGAGATGTGATGATCGATGATGATGGTGCGGTGATGGTGATGTGATGTGATGGTGATGATCGTGATGATGGTCTGGGTGATGAGTGATGGTGGAATGGTGATATCGTGCCTGATGACGTGAGGTGGTGATGATTATGATCAGAAACTTAATGATTAATGATGATGTTGATGAATGATACAGAAAATGATGAAGGATTATGATGATGTGATTGGTGATAATGGTGATGATAAAGAAAATGATGGTGACAGATGAGATGATGATGATGGTGATAATGATGGTGAATGATGATGTTAATGCTGTCTGATGATGCCAATCGATGAGGGTGGATGATGATGATATTGATGATAATGATGGTAATGATGATGATGATGATGATGGTGATGATGATGATGGTGATGAACTGATGGTAGTGATGTGATGATGATGATGGGATAGTGATGATGATGATGATATGGAGCATCCGAGGGCATGGATGACCTGTTGAGGTCTCTCCCCACTGACCGCACTACTGGCAAACCCATGTCAAGTGAGTTTGATGTACTCTACTGAAGCCTCTTCAATCTGTCTTTTACACCCCTCCAAAGTTTGAAGGGTATATAGGAATCAGCGTACAATTGGGCAGTCGTCAGCTTGTCGGGTAATAAAATGCAAATCTTGTTGATCAAGTACTTCCTCAAGCTTTGAGCAATGCCATCGAACTTGACATTTGGTCTTGGGATGAAATGTGCAGAACATTTGAAATGCACTGGAACTGCATTGCCATGGTAAGGCACATAAGCCTTTGTGAACAAGGTGGCATATTGATCACCTTAAAAACAGTGATATTTGGGCTTTATGTATCTTATTTTGTATATTTACCGTTTCGGTGTGGTAAGTGTCACCGTTTCATGAAGTACATCTCAGCCAACCGTGTCGCCTCCACTGTGCTACATGTGAAGAGACATACAGCCTGCCTCAGAATGGGGACCAATCAAAACTGTACAAGGAGATCGCATGTCCACTCGATCTTCGTTGAGTTGGTGCTGTGTCTCAGGTCCTAAAGGAGGTATGCGTTATCAACAACAATCAATCAATCAACAAGTCAATCAATCAATCCAATCATCAATCAATCAATCAATCAATCATCAATCAATGCAATCAATCAATCAACCAATCAACCGATCATTAGTACCTTGCACTCATGTTCTTGTATAAATCCAACCCAACGCCTTCATGATCTTTGAATGTTATATATTGATTATGCAATAGGGCAGAGGACACGTTCAGTGACTGCAGATTATATGGAATACTTGGCATGGGAACAAAATTTGAAGAAAACATTTACAAAGATCATGTATTACTTACTTGGCATTCTGAAATGACACTTTGTGGTACACAAATAAGAGTAGTTTAAAACGCGAAAAAAACTCCATTTTATAGAAAAATTCTTCACCAACCAGTACCAACACAAGGCAGGTACGTGTGGGATGATGTTTCCGTCAGTGAATACTGTGGTGGCTAGCCATGACTGAAAAAATGCTATCTGTTTAAATGTCCTTCTCGATATTTATTAATTTGGGGTGACCCTTTTCAATATTACAATGATTCAAATGTAAGTATGCTTTCACCTGGAAACCAAGGAAATAGGAATTTGATGAAGATTCCATTGTTAACGAGAGAATACACAGTCTGGTTGATATACTTCAGAACAACATCATTAAATATCAGCTGCTCTCAAACCTTCTGTGAACAACATGATATTCTAAAAATGTCACTATAGTACAGGAGAGAGTAGTTGAAAACAATCAGAACACCGTTGTTTGGACCATATCTGCTACAACAAATCCCGACTGTTGACAAAATACTAACAAGAAATCCAATATGTGGGACACTCATGTAATTGTTTGCCATACGCAGCTGCAGCAACGGAGTGCACTCAGATCGGGTACTCAAACTGCAATCCCTCAACTTTTTAATTGCATATGAAGTGAATTAGTCCCCACATTATAATGCAAATGTAATTTACTCTCACCTGGAAATATGAATTGTGAATTCTGTGATGAAAAGATTTTCCATCATCAACCAGTACTCTGTATTCTCTTAACCAGTACTTCAGTTTACTGTTGTCAAATTTCTCACCATGTCTCTCATAGCACTACGGTTACCGCGTTTGCCCGTACTGCTTCAGTATCACCATTTGCCCGACTGCGTAACCAGGGATGTAATGGCTGCACCCCGACTGTTGGCTAGATCCCTCACTATGCTAGTGTGGGCCCGTGTATAGAGTGTGATGACGGGGTCATGGTCCTGGATCCATTCCTCAGCGCAAAATGGAGACTGGCCTGCAACAGTGCGTAGACTCTAACATCATGTAACAATGTTTCAGTTAAAGAAAAATCTAAGCTATATGATTCCCTAGGCTATCATTGTCTGTGATACAAGTCTAAAAATGAAACCCTAATAAAATTGCGTCAGAAACGATCATTAAGGCAAGGTTCATCCTAACATATCAAGTTGTTTAAATAAAAGCAGAGCAATGAGAGAAACATATTAATGAAAGTTTGGGAAAATCCCCAAGAATACAGAGTGATGAGATTGTCAAAGTTTTAATTTGTGACAGTCACATGCACAGCACTCCACATATACCCATGTAATATAATTCCATACATTGCAATTTGTTAATGCGTTCATACGATAATTGAATGGAGTTTTTTTCATAGAGAGATGTGTGAATAATGTTTTCCTGATAATTATATTGAATGCCGCTCAAAATAATTTTTCACATTTCGAGAAAACAGCACTTTTAATGTAATTTATATCACATGACATATGTGGAGCTGCTCGGCCATGTGACGTCACAAATCTAAAACTTTCAAACCCATAACTCTGCTATTCTTTGTTGGATTTTTTGCCAACTTTCATTAATTGTTTCTCTCATTGTTCTGCTTATATTAAAATCACTTGATATCAGGGTGAACCTTGCATTTAAGTGGTTAAAAAAATGAAAATTAATGAGTGAGCATTCCAGTCCCCCCCCCCCATAATCGCTGTGTTCTTAAATTTTATCAACTGGGGAAGAATATGTCATCGGTGCTGACTTTTTATGCCGTACATATTTTCGCCCAGTAACAGGACAATAACTTCTAAAGTTTTTGTGCTCTCGTGTGTTTGTCCATTCAAACACTATCATGCATGTTAGAGAGCTAAGTTTTACCAGTTATTTTTTTTTAATGAGGCTTCGCACTTGTTTAGTAGTGTCTTTAAATTAATAGTTGTTTTCACAAATTGTACCCGTGATAAACTAATTTAGCCATGTAATTGAACAAATTTGCATTGAATGGTGATTACGTGTCATGTTTTGGGATTTCATGTTCTGGGTGTTTTATGCATGCATGCTTGGTTGTGTGTATGTCATTTCTATCTTGTATTACTACAAATATCTTACAGTCAGGTATGAGTTTTTGTAAATGGGGAAAAATTGATTTTTTTTTGTTTTTGTGTTTTAGTCAAGACCTATTATCAATTAATGTCCACAAAATCACACACTGCTAAAATGCTTCTATTTAGAAAATTGATTAAAAACATATACTTGGGCTTTAAGACAAATAATAAAAAGAAACATCATTATATTGTGGCATGTTCCATATAAATAATTCAATGCACATTACAGTTATTCATGATAAACAAATCAAAAAGGACAGCTATTGAATAGTGTAGATTTTAGTGACCTCGGCTCAAACATGCGCCTTATGATCCAACAATAAAGTGATTAGAGTTCTGCAGTTCAAAGGCTAAAGTTCACAGACTCAACACATCGCCTTTTAGCACTACCTGATTTCAGCTATTCATTAGGCGCTGATCTATTATCTATTTGTGCAACAGACATTGACATTTATGTGTAAGGTGCTAATGTACATATCAAACTTATCAAACTTCCAGAAAGTGGGGTGGACATGAAGCAAGCACTACCTTCAACTGAAATACCTGCATCTTATTTAAATTTGATATTTTTTTTGTTTTGTTTTTTGTTTCTGTGTCTGATAGGTGTAACGTCATTATGCACTCTTTAAGAATGTCCATTCGGGTGACCATCGCGAAGGAGAGACTTGTGAGAATGTGACCCCTCCATAACTCCAATGTCAACATTCAACAAGGTAGGTTTACTCCAGTCAACATGCTGCGCGCACCAGGTTGATAATGTAGATGTACCCCCAGAGGCTAATGAACTTGTCCCAGTCTGGTGCGTGTAGATCGTCTCTAGATGGGGTTCAGTATGGGATGCGGAACAGTCGTGTGTAAATGGGCGGACTGTTCCCTACCAGTGTAATACACCATTCTCTTGCAATGGAACTAAAAGTTAGCCAACTGAAACTGGCTTGTCTTTTTCTCTCCACCTGCCCCAGAAAGCCATGTTTAACTCTTTACATGCGTAGTTCGCACTCATGCTCTCACGGCAGTGTGCGGATTCGCATTTCATGCTCAGACGTAGAAATGATTGTATTCACACCGA